>KK502466.1:950664-966914 GCA_000688735.1 Glossina austeni | reverse complement strand
ATATATATATATATATATATATATATATATATATATATATATATATATATATCTATTTATACATATGTACACATACATATATACATATACATACTTCTACGTATATCTATAAATACATAAATACTTATACATATATATTTATGTAATTTGCCGTACATATATATCTATATATACAGCTCGGAAATAATATTTTATCGCAAAATAAGTTTTGCTTATCAAATCTTATTTTGAAAGTTAACGCACTTGAAACGCATTGATTTTAGAATAAATGGATTTCAATGGTTTTCATTAAACAAAAATTGTGACTGATCCAGTTTCATGCAAAAATATCGTGTGAATTCTGGATTATATTCACAATAATAGCAGACAATATTTCATAGGTAAGGAAACTATATTCGCTTCAGGCCTTTAACCTTTAATTTACACACCATTGTAGAGCCTTCAAACGCGTTGTTATTGATTTTGGGTACGTCAATATTCGATTCGATATCATTTATATGTTCATCTTTCATAATTATACCTATATAAACTAAGCCTTTGTATCATATTTTAGATATGTATAAACGACTTACGGGAAAGTGCTGTGCGTTCCGGTTACAATACGTACGGTTTGGGTCTCTCTCTTTTTATCACTAAATGTATATACTTCGATCTAGCACATCAAACAAGCGAGCGGATTCATGTCAGCATTAGGTGAGACGGGATCATGTAACCATCGTTACCGATGAACTTCATTTACGCCGCTATATTTTGTGCGAATTCCAACGAGGAAGAAATTCTACAGAAGCTGGTAGTGTTTGGTGAAGGTACAGTTTCTGATCGAACATGCAGAAGAGATGGTTTGAAAAATTTCAAATGGATGATTACAATCTTTCTGATAAGTCACGCTGTGGGCGACCATTTTTGATCGATAGCGCTACTGTCAAAATTATTGTAGAATAAAATTCATTTATGACAACGTAGGAGATTGCGGAAGTGTTTGATGCAATTCACCGAATCATTTCAGGCCATGTTCGGAAACTAGACAGAAATTTCCGGCAGATCTAACATATATATAAATATCTGTTACGGTATATGGTATAACTTATAGCCTTTTGCTTATTACGAGGTTATAGGCCGTGGTTACGCCGATTTTTGCAGTAGCTAAGGAATTTTTGAAACGAATAATCAAGCATCGAGACAAAGGTCAATCAAACTTTTATATGGATGACAAAAGCAATTTATTTCCATTTTCAACAAATAATTTTCTTTTATAAGTTGAGAGAAAACAAAAGTTTTCTCTCATATCTTTTTATCTTCTTCTAGCAAAAACTAATTTTTGTTTATACAAGACTATCCTTCAACCTGTTCGGAGCTAAGGCAACAACAGTTAGTAACGCTAATATTGAAATACTTCAAGAATATGAATCTAGGATTTTTCGTCTTATTGTTAATGCTTCGTTAGCAAGAATATTTATCATGAGGCCCTGGATATTCCGTATGTTAAGGATCGAATTCAACGCCCTTGCCAATATTGCTTGTCGATGAATCCAATGAGATAAAAAGATTGAAAAGGCATCATATTCTGCTTAGAATTTAAATTATTTTTATTTTCTTTTTTATAGTTTCTTCTTATTTATTTAACTATCATATATGTATTGTTGTATTGTTCCAATACTGGGGGACGATAACCTCAGCTATTCTCCTTATCTTGCCAATAATATTCACGCAGTAGCTTTTTGAAATACGTACGACGAAAGGAAACCGTTTTTTTTTTTATATATATATATATAGTAAACGTTGGAAGAAGAAGGCTTTTCCTAGCTTTAGATATAAAAAAAATAGGTTTTACTTTAGTTTTCTACTTACTTAACACGTAACGCGTACAAGTGCTGGGCTTTTTCGGGGAGACGGAAGACGAGGTGATTGAATAGCAATATTCGAACAAATCATTAAGTGAATCTATTTGTATGTAAATAAAAAACAAAACAAAAAAAAAAAATGCCAACTCCGGAGTTATTTTCATGACGTATATTAATTTTGAGGTTCTCTACGCGTATGCAACGTAACTCCTTCAAATTTGAATCAAAAAAAGAAAAACTTAATAAATATATTGGCCGTCAACAATAAAAATGTGTGTGATTGTGAGAAAAATCCAATCCGGCAAAAAAACAAAAACCGATCACTTGTTTAACTTAACGAAAAGCTCATCCACCCTTCCCCGTATTCCCCGTATTTTGCAAAACATTCAAATGGAAAGAATGAAAATTGCTGGTGTTATGCTGCTTCTTCTCTCTTGAAAACTCGTATTTCGTTTCTCATTCATTCATTCATTTAAGAGAGTTTTTTTGATTGATTCTCTCTAAAGGCTAACTTAGAAGAAAAAAATGGAACTTTTCTGAAAGCGTATACCATTTCTTGTTCCAGCCATAAAACAAAAAGGAGATCTTTGCTAGAAAGTGGGCGGAAGGGAGGAATTGAGGAAAATAATTTTTCTAGAAGAGAGCGCTCTCCGAAGATGTAGAAAAAGGTTCCTTGTTAGAAAAGCGCCCTTTTTTTTTTGTCTTGGAAACATTTAAGATTTTAGCTTTGCACACACACATAAAATGTAGAGTTTTTGAGAAAAATGAGGTTTGTCCTCTTCTAAAAAAGGTCTATGAACATAATCTTTGTAGGAGAAATTTATGTTTTTCCCGTCAAATATAAGAAAAGATTTTCGCATAAACGTTGCTCCTCTTTTCTCTCGCTATCAGTAAAAAATTTTTATTAAAAAAAGTCATTTATTGCAGATGTAAGAAATTTTCTTTTTTAAGAAGACAGCAATTAAATTTTTTTACATTCACACCGTTATGAATATGAATGTTTGAGTTTTATATATAGCGGACTGAATAAATCTTTTATGTCATTCAGGGTAGGAAAAGAGAAAAATAGGGAGAAACTGCAGCCTGGACGGTGTGTGCACGTTGTGCCTTTACCGACCGAGCACTGACCATAGCTACAGCCACCCACCAATTGTTATTAAAGTAAAGGTCTAACGACCTGATGATGAACTGAAACCGATTATGTCGATTTGATAAACGCGCTTCTCAACTATTTGGCTATGCGGTAGCATCATCTGGCGAAAAATTACAAGATTAGTGTAACAACATGCGCCATTTCAAAAGGTCGAGGATGATATGAAGAGTAAACCCGTAAAAGAAAAATCTGCATAAGCATCAATCAATATCTCTATGATTGCTGTTTAATGTGATTTCGAGTAATGAATTTCTATGAACTTGAATTCTTAAGCACATATATATATCCTATATAGATTTGTATGCACATATAATATAAACGTTTGATGAAACTATTATGGCCGCTGAGTAGTGGGTATAAAAATTACCATTAAATTGTACATCAAAACCATTAAAACGTAAATTGCAGCACCGTACTGGATGGATAAGAGATCAGCAAATGTTAAGTAAATGACAAAACAATTATTTAAAAGCTTTCACCGCGAGATAATCTAAACCACACCGCATCGCGTTAAATTATGGTATCAAAATAATAGCATAAGTTATTTAGAAGATTAGAGCAGAGTAGAGCAAAGCAAAGCAAAGCAAAGCAAAGCGAAACAAAGCAAAGTTAAGCAGATAGATTGCGATCCATTACAGTAAATGTGAAATAAAGTAAATCTAAGTTTTTCATTGTTTTTGTGTGTATGTGTTTTTTTTTTTTTTGTTAGTTCGGTCAGTGAGTGAGTGCGCATGGTTATGATAAAAAGGCCAATTGTACCAACAATTGCCATTTGCTGGAGATATGTGTGATTACGCGACTGGAACTAAATGCGCACAGCACCGCATCGAACTGAACATTAACGCAAGCAAGGCAATCATTGCAAAATACAAAACGTATGGTTTTAAACGCCAACCACAAAAATTCTAAACTCAGCGATTGCTACACGGCTGTGGCCGTCTATAGAGACTTTTTCTTTTTTTTTTTGTTTTTTTTTTCGCGTTTTTGATGATTCTCTGCCAACTTACACACACACACACACACAGACATGCACACACACACTTAGAAACAAACAAACAGAGAAACAAACAAAAAAAAGAAAAAAAGAAAAAAAGAAAAAAAGAAAAAAACAAAAGAAGAAAAAATCATAATTTCTACAATTTATTTACGAACGTGATTGGTTGATTTGCTGTGGGATTTATGCTTTGTCGGACGATCATGGCAAAGAGTAAAAGAAAGAAATCACCATTTTGTGTAAAATTAATTTCACATACACATCTATACACATATACACTTTCATAATATATTTTACGTTAATGCCACAGCCACACAATATGCATCTATTAAGTCAAACACTCTGGACCCTCACGAAAGACGAAACCACAGAAATCAAATTAAAGATGAATGAAAAATAAAAATCGACTTAAAAAAATAAAAATAAAAAAATGAAACAAAATGAAATAAAATGCAAGAAATTATGATTACAATGATGATAATGACGTTGTCGATATATATGTTTATATATATATATATATATATATAAATATTGTGTACGATTAGACGAATGGTTTATTTCTATTGCAATTCGTTGCCATTACTCGGGATAAGAGTAAGCGAAGAGTGTCTCTGTGTTTTGGGTTTAATGAATTTGACCGATGACAATAATGTGCGCATTCGAATGCATTGATGTTCTTATGTTAGCTTTGGTCAAGTGTCAGTTTACTGATAATTTTTGACAAAAATTTTCCAATAACACAAAAAAAATTTGAAAAGGAGAAGAAAATCTCCTTAATAACACTTTTCGGTAAAACACATTTCTAACGGTAACTAAATGAAATGGTTCCTTGGCTTGTTCAAATAAAAGTTCCTTTTAGAAATAATCTTTGATTTACGCTGCCTAGGTATAGAGAAATTATAAATATTTTTTTGCTTTGCTTTGTCACTATCCGGTCCACATTTTTCAAAAAATTTCTGGTATATTTCATGGATCAAAAGCTGCGCATGTCTAATAAGTCATGGATGTCTATCATCCATAGTAAATTGTAAAAAAAGCATTTTGACTCACGAGAAGGGAAATCTGAAAGAGTTGCGTGTTAATCATTCCATTGCTTATTGTACGATTTTAAGCAATTTTATTGTAGCCCGTACATGTATTCGTCTATCTATCCTCCCACCCAATATCTCTTCATAGCACAATTATAGAAATTCCAATTATAGAAATTTCCCCACACACATCAGGTTTGAAACCCATGCCTACGATACTTGGAAAAGCAAAAAAGACCCAGAAATTTTAGTAATTATTTCTATTTGCTTACGAGCTTTGCCAAATATTAATCTTAAGGGACGACATCAGTTTGTTTCTATCAATAATAGAAAAATTTTTCTAAATTCATTAAAAACAATTTTTTAAAAATTAAAAACAATTATTAATAGTGGAGTTTGGACTTATGAGAGTACAAGGGTTGAAAAGGTCCTTCCCGATTTATGTAGAAACAAAAAAAAAAAAAAAACGCGAAGATTTATTACTATAAGGTCTTCCGGAGACGAAAGTCCTAAGTGCATAAAAATGTTTTTTTTTTTTGCATTAAAAAACAAATGGAGTCGTTGCCAAGTTTCGAAAAACAATGTGTTTCTTTCATTGACATCGGTTCCCGTACAGGTTCGAGTGTTTCAATTAGAACAACCAGCCAAAGACTTTCTATAAACATGACTTAGACCTTAGTGAGCATTGTAGTATATTTCTACTCACCAGCGTAGGGTGCAGGATATGTTCATTTTATCAAAAGCCTATCAGCAAGCTTTAGAAACTCTATAAGCTGTGCATTTTCTTCATTAGTGCCACATTTTGAATCGATCTAGACATATGTGTCTGTCTATCTATAACCATTTCGGTAGTGAAACATGTGGCATTACGTTGGAAATTTTTGCACATAGGGAATTATGAATGAAAATGGGACAAACCGGCTAAAAGGACGGCTGCAGTGCTGGGAAAATTTCTGTTGTCAACAAACGAAAATACGTTATGTGGCTTGCTCCGTATTTATAAACTGCAACAGATAAAACGATAAAGTTTTCCACCTATATTCTAGTCTTGATCTTAGAGCAGTTGAAAAACAAATGGAAAAAATCCGTCACGATCATATTATATGGGATGAGAGATGATGTGTACAATAAATTCCTGCCTTAAAATCCTATGATCCTAATGCGATGAGTTTCTCATACGGATAGAGTCGCAACCATTAAGCTCCTAAAAGAAGAAATTCGATAAGATTTCGGTTATAATTCGAAGCAATAATTTCAGAAAGACTGATCGCTCGAAAGATGGTTTGCATAGTAGCGGTCATAGTGTTATAGCATATTTCTCGGTCTTACAAACAAAAGCCAATACTTGTTATTCTTATTATCATTAATTTAGTCAGATAAATCAATTCTAAGGCTCATATCTTAAAGGAGTAGCGTCTAAGGATACCGGCTTTATTGAAAACTCTATCACACTTGAGATGTGAACCCACGACAATTGGGTTGTCAGTTGAGATCCTTTGCCTACTCGACCACTTAGTTGGATAAACCAAGACTTAACATATTCCCAAATTGATCTCGTGGGAACAAAAAACTCTTTTCGGGACTGTTCAAAACTATTCAATCGATTAAAAGGACTTATCGAAAATTTCTTCATAGTAGAAACTTTAAAAGTATTTTTTTTCTCCATACGATATTTCTTCAATTAAAGAAAAAAAACAAGTAGAAGAGTTATATTCGGCGTGGACCCAATCTCGCATACTCACCACTATGTTTTTCGCATTCTACTCTCCCAGATCTTTTATTTGATACCCATATCGATAGTATTATTAAGAAAAAAAATAATCGTGGTGTCTACCGTGTTCATTTTAATAATAACCCATTTTTAGGCAGATAACATATCGTCATTTAAGGAGTTAAACAAAATAGTTTTTAGATATTCGGCCTTATTTGCCTTATGACAAATAAGCATAAAACTTCAAAAAAGTAAAAAAAAAGTGAAATTTAATCACTTGGAACTTTGTGTCGGCATGAGTTATGTTTTCCATTTTTGCACGTAAGGAGTAGAGTGCTTCGTAAAATAAATGTGGAAAATTTCCAACTTAGCCTTCCAACTTTTATAATTTTCGAGCAACGAGCAAAAATCCGAAAATTATTGTTTGAAAAAACGGAGTTGCTTCCAGTTTACGCTCCACTGCGGGCTTCCGCTCCGACCGATTTGGCCCATTTTCAATACCTAGCCGCGTGCTGAAACTTTCAATGTTTCCATTAAATTTGAAGTTGATATTTTCATTTTTGCGACCAAGAGTGTCCCACCAATATAGACACACAGACGGACAGACTTGGCTAAATCAACCCAGAATTACACGCTGATCAAGGATCTCTGAAGTTTCTTTTTGGGTCCTACATAAATTATGGGAGAAAACAAAATGAGTATACCCCCCATCCTACAGTGGTGGCTGTAGCAAAATATTAGAACCGGCTATGGCCGGAAAAAAACAAAAACAATGGAATTTCGATACTATTGGACTTTGTCATTTTCTTAACAATGGAAAGCCGAAATTCCGTCTTTTGATTAAATGTTGCCTTTGATGGATGAAATGTAACTCGAAGTTGGATTGAAAAGTGTTGCGGAAACTATTTTTCGTTGAAAACAACCCTTTGTCGTATAGGTTGCCCAAAGATATGCTTACAGCAGAAAACAAAAGAAGCGACAAATTATTCTCGACTGAATTTCTTGAAAAGCATGGTTGCGAGAGCTAGCTGGCATATGAAAGAAACTAAAAGTGAATGCATTCATTATTTGGCTTGAAGATTATGGCCCGAGAAAGCTGTTTTCCAAAGAAGTGCCGCTTTTACTCACCGTAAAAAGTAATGTCTTGGTAAGACTGCGTGAATTGAAGTGCGAAGTTCTGTCTCACTTATCATATTCTCTAGATCTAGCCTCCTGCGGCTAGTAAGTGTTTGCAAATCTCAAATAAATGCTCCAAAGTTTTATTAATTCGCTTTGGACTCAAAGCATCAGGTCATTCTGCATACTAAAGCGCATCTCGGGTATCTTGAGAAAGGTTAGGAAATGTTAGAGAAGAGTTGCACTGATTGCAACGCCCTTGAAATAGATCGCGGATAGAGATTTCACTTCTAGATTGCTTTCGAGTCGCGTAGCTTTGGCAATACCAAGTCAATCGAACCATAGACATAATCGAATTATGGTAAAAATATGCCACGTACGGCTTTCTTGACCCAACTATGGAACATTTTTATTAAAAATAAACATTGAATTTAATTTAATTACGTATGAAAGGTACCGTTGCTTATATGACTATCATATAACTCCGTTTGTAAGTAGGCATTTCGCTATTTTCCAACCAAAGAACTAATTCATCAACAACATCATCAAAAATTTAAATTCTGATGTGCTGTGTTACTCGGACTGGCTTTTAAACCAAACTTTCGGTATTTTATGAATGTCGCAGTACAAGATGGCTTTCGTTATTACACTAAAACATATATTTGATTGTGACCGAATCTTTTATGCTCATTACCGTTATCCTAAAAAAGACTAAAAATAAGGAAAAGAACTAAATTTTCATAATCTATAATACTGGGTGGGGGTAGTTGACTTTTTCTATTTTCAGAATAAAAGCGGAGAAATTCATTGGTCGTTTATGTTGTACTTTATGAGTAACAAGCAAAGAGCTCAAAAAGCAAAGATGTTCGTAGTTTGTCTTGTACAGGCGTGCGGGCGCTGTGAATGCTTACAAAAGACTTTAGACAGACGGACAGATGAACAAACGAACATGCTTAAGCGTCGATTCGGAATTTGATACTGAGCTAGAAATTATATATTTTTCGGGTTCTCTAAAGTTTCCTTCTGGGCGATGAAAATATTTTCCTAAAATGAATGTACCCCACGTTCTCCGGCGATGACTATAAAAAAGTAAGACAATTTTACACGGATATAATAGTATTTACTCTTTTATCTTGAAAAAACTCAGAAAAAACAAAAAAAGAAAATGAAATTTCGATACTATGTAAAATTGAACGGGCGCGGCCGTTTTGTCTCATTGCGTCTGTTTTTAGTTTTAGGAAACAAGTAAATAACCAAATTTTTCGCTTTAGAAAACAAAGGTATTCTCACTTTACTTTGTTTTGTGGGCGTGTTCTTTGTCTGATGTCGCCACTGTGCAATACCAACCTGCCTGTGAAAACTGCTAATGTTTTTGCAAAATTTGAAGCCCATATCTCAATATTTACGACCTTTAGAATGTTTACCATAAACAATTTATAGACAGTCGGATAAAAAGTTATGGTAACGTCGATTCAGAATATAGCACTGATCAAGATTATATAGCCTTTATAAGGTGGTGAACGTTGTGTTTGGAGTTCTTTTTTTTTTTTTTTTTTTTTTTTTTTTTTTGGTTCAAAAAATAAGAGGATATAACAAAAGCAAAAAACGGTTTGATTATCTTGTAATGGATCCGTTGGTTTGTTATAGTGAGTCACCTTTTTTACGACGTTAATTACATTATTTTTTACTTTAATTTACATTTATCACAGCAATTTTAAGTATTCAAAATTGTAAATATATATTATATATTCGGACAAATTTTAAAATTTTAAATTTCAATTCTAATTACAAAGAAGAGAAGGTTCGAATTTCGCATAATTTATATTTTGTCAAATGATCAAATAGAACATAAAAGTCATAGTACTTTTTAGAAACGACGAGCATTAAAATCACTTTTGTTGCTTTCATGTAGTGACAAAATTATTGGGCATGATTTTTGCAAGTGAAAGTGGGAAGAGCTGCGGCACTCTTATTGATTGCAAAATTTCGATTCTTTCGAAGATGCGCTCTAAAACGAATCTACGATGTGTATACACTAAGGTGCACTGGATGAACAAACACACTATTACAGTCAAACATATGACATTTTAAAATTTCTAATAAATAACGAATTTATCCGTTAAAAATACTTATAACTTATAACTGAACTGCGTTCGCTCATTGATGTCATTTTGATTTTTCACAAATTTTCGTAAGATTCGCTGCCGTCAAGACTCAGCACGACAAATATTCATATCGCGACAATTTCCTTAATAAATAGTTGTTTGTCCAATTGGTCTCTACATCCAGATCGTTATTAAATGTGAATGCATGTCAATTAAAACCATAAGTAAGCAACTAAAACAATATTGTTTTTGCTTTTGTTTTATTATTGATAAGCTAAAGGATCAAACCTGGTTAAGAACGAGACCCAGTCTAAGCTTTTTTTGTAATAAGGTTTTGCGATATGTTTGTGAATCAAAATTAATGCAGTTATAAATACTTTTGTTTACAATCTCGACACACACGAAAATAGCCCGAGCAAAGACTTGCTTTAAAAGGCTGTTTGTCTTATATGCGAGATTTTTTTTCTAAAAAGAACTTAATTCACATTTCATGCTTGCCTTGCCATAGGTTCAATATTTCTTGTAAAAAAAAAAAAAAATATTCTGAAAAGTCTATGGTCTGTGACCGATAGGAGGTCAATTTAAATTGCGGCATTTTCGCATATTTTATGAGTCGAAATTCGATTCTATAAAATGAATTTTATTATATTTTCAAAAGAATTATAATAAATAAATTAAACTAAATAAATATAAATAAATAAATTCGCAAGTGTGCCTTCTTTAGTCCGATTTTGCATAAAAAGCTACAAGAGATTCTCGTTTAACAATTTTCCGACGGTCTGAGCTTTTGTGATTTCGTTGACTTTGATAGAGAAGGAAACACGATCATTATTTGCTCTTTGGCGGTTTTGTTAACAGATTTATAACATTTTTAGAAAACTTGTACATAAATATTTAAATTTTTTACGCCAGCTTTAAGATTAGCTGAGGCGTGCCAGAATTTGCTATGACGAGGTTTGGCGGGGATGAATACTTTGGCGAATGGGTTAGTAAATCGAACGGCTTAAGCTTAATGCATCATAAGCGTAATTGATGCGTTTACCTGTAATAAGGAAATCCTTGGGGAACATGTAAATCCATTGGCATTCCAGTAGGATTTAAATGATGAGAGTGCGGGTGATGATGGTGATGATGGTGGGCCGTATGTGGATGCGAATGATGGGGGTGGGCGTGATGCGTATGATGGGCGGCAGCAGCAATTTGATGATGTGAATGATGATGTTGAGCAGCCACAGCCACATTTTGCACATGCGCTGCAGCAGCGGCAGCCGCGAACCCGGCATCCGCACCCGCCGACGCCATCGCATGATGACCCAATACTGCAGCCCATGGTGAGGCCACAAAACCACTACTATGATGATCCATAGCAAAAAGTTAGAGATCAATTATGAGATTTACTTTCCGTTGATGGTCTTATTATTATCTTTTAGTTAATCTTTTAATACAATTTTTTACATTTTTTTATAGTTCTCTCTTTTTTTTTTTTTTTTTTAAATTTTATAAATTTTTCTTCGTATTTGATTTTGCCTTTGTTTTAAATTTCTTAAATTTCGTAAATTTACATTTTATTAATAATTAATTATATTATAGCACATTTAGAAGGGAAATATATTGTTTAGAGATAAGAAAAACTTGACTTAAGTATAAAATCAACCGACGGGATTTGTTATTCTTTGGTTTTTGCTCCTTATTATACTTTATGCACGTAGACGACGCAAGGATGTTTTTTCACAAGGTTGTACGAGGTCGTGTTTTTGGTTATACAGTAAAAAATTTTTGCATGTATTTCGTCGTGTGAACAAACACTCGTCGTGCACTTCGTTTGTGTAGGTTTTCCTTCATTACATTTCGATTCGATTGTTGGGCTTGGTTATACGTTTCATTTTATTTTTTCCTTTCCTTTCGTTTTCTTTTTTTTTTTGTTTTTTGCTTTTTTGTTTTGGTTGACGGAAAGACGAGACGAAAAGAAAAGCTTTTTTTAAGGTTTTTGTTTTGATTGCACGTCGCGGTCTTTGTTTTCCGCGTTCACCTCTGCACGGCATGAAAATTGGCGATAAACTATCGCCTCGCATCGGGAAACATGGTCACAGTTATTCACAGAGGCTCAGAGTCATTCAGTGTTTATGGCAAAGCATTCACCACTACTCACCATCATTACTATATACGTACACACTCACACAGCAGCCACAATATATTAAAAAAAAAAAAAAAAAACAAAAAAAAAAAATGCAAAAGTAAGGCTGCTGTTGTTGCTGCTGCTCTGATGTTGATGTGTGAACCCAACAACAGAACAACCAGCCATCCAGTAAGCTAGCCAAGGCAGCCCCAATAAACCTACCAAATATTATGCCGACCAGCCAGGCAAGTAAGATAAGCAAGCCAACAAGCACGCAAGAAGGAAAGCAGGCAGGGAGGCAGTTGTGGAAGACTAGCACAATGTGTTGCTTTACTTTTAACATCAACACGTGTATGTGTGCAATAAAACTTCTTTTTCTACATCCAAAAACTTAATCATTTTTATACACAGCATCATCAGCAGCGTCATCATTATCATCGGTATCATTATAATCATGATTATTGTTATTATTATTGTTGTTATTGTTATTGCTAAGGTCGTTCATGGTATTGTAGTGATTCCGGCTGGCAAACAGGCAAGCGAATAAGACAACGAGAGAATTCAGTTTCTGCAATAAAAGTGTTTGTTTTCATAAGTCACCGACGACAACCAGCTTCATACCACCAAACTCAGTATTCGAATTGGTATGAGATGGAGCTTTCCACAACAACTATACAGCAATTCACCTGAGGCTTAAAACTCAGGTAGTCAGCAACAGACAACAACAATTTATAGCAACAACTTGTATGTAACCATTTATCAAAGCGTAAACTACGAACTACACTACGGATACTTGTGCGCACTCATTTAATTCATCAGCATCCTCAACACAGTTTAAGCTGCTCAACAGAAAAATCTCTCGAATCGAAAACAAGTATATATATATATATATATATATATATATATATGTGTATACCTACATGTATATATATTGCTCTCAATAATTTATTATTGCTTTGGGGATGTTTAGCTGCTGTGTCAATGTGTGCACGGTTGGATGTATGCAATGCCGCTACTACGAGAAGTGCAACAATCATAGTGCATAGTGTTGCTGCCTGTATTGCACTACTGTAATATAAGCTACGATTGTTGCTATTGTTGTAACACGAATTGCTTAACAACGATTGGTGGCAGTTTGCTATCAACAGCCACAAACATGGACACCATTGCATTTGCCTTCTTCTCGCAACTTGAAAATTTTCATTGTATGGGTTGGCTAAACCACCACTATTGCATCCCACGTAAACTAACGTTGCACACAATTACGTCTATTTGCTATGTTGCAAGCTGATGTGTTCAGTTGTTGTATACAGATGCAAATATATTGATAATTAAATTCAGACGTGTGCATAATATTGCAATAAATTTAACTGTTTATTACGTTTTTTTTTTTTTTTTTTTTTTTTTTTTTTTTTTTTTTTTTGATAAAAAAGTAGCGGATATAACAAAAGCAAAAAACGGTTTGATTATCTTGTAATGGATCCGTTGGTTTGTTATAGTGAGTCACCTTTTTTACGACGTTAATTACATTATTTTTTACTTTAATTTACATTTATCACAGCAATTTTAAGTATTCAAAATTGTAAATATATATTATATATTCGGACAAATTTTAAAATTTTAAATTTCAATTCTAATTACAAAGAAGAGAAGGTTCGAATTTCGCATAATTTATATTTTGTCAAATGATCAAATAGAACATAAAAGTCATAGTAGTTTTTAGAAACGACGAGCATTAAAATCACTTTTGTTGCTTTCATGTAGTGACAAAATTATTGGGCATGATTTTTGCAAGTGAAAGTGGGAAGAGCTGCGGCACTCTTATTGATTGCAAAATTTCGATTCTTTCGAAGATGCGCTCTAAAACGAATCTACGATGTGTATACACTAAGGTGCACTGGATGAACAAACACACTATTACAGTCAAACATATGACATTTTAAAATTTCTAATAAATAACGAATTTATCCGTTAAAAATACTTATAACTTATAACTGAACTGCGTTCGCTCATTGATGTCATTTTGATTTTTCACAAATTTTCGTAAGATTCGCTGCCGTCAAGACTCAGCACGACAAATATTCATATCGCGACAATTTCCTTAATAAATAGTTGTTTGTCCAATTGGTCTCTACATCCAGATCGTTATTAAATGTGAATGCATGTCAATTAAAACCATAAGTAAGCAACTAAAACAATATTGTTTTTGCTTTTGTTTTATTATTGATAAGCTAAAGGATCAAACCTGGTTAAGAACGAGACCCAGTCTAAGCTTTTTTTGTAATAAGGTTTTGCGATATGTTTGTGAATCAAAATTAATGCAGTTATAAATACTTTTGTTTACAATCTCGACACACACGAAAATAGCCCGAGCAAAGACTTGCTTTAAAAGGCTGTTTGTCTTATATGCGAGATTTTTTTTCTAAAAAGAACTTAATTCACATTTCATGCTTGCCTTGCCATAGGTTCAATATTTCTTGTAAAAAAAAAAAAAAATATTCTGAAAAGTCTATGGTCTGTGACCGATAGGAGGTCAATTTAAATTGCGGCATTTTCGCATATTTTATGAGTCGAAATTCGATTCTATAAAATGAATTTTATTATATTTTCAAAAGAATTATAATAAATAAATTAAACTAAATAAATATAAATAAATAAATTCGCAAGTGTGCCTTCTTTAGTCCGATTTTGCATAAAAAGCTACAAGAGATTCTCGTTTAACAATTTTCCGACGGTCTGAGCTTTTGTGATTTCGTTGACTTTGATAGAGAAGGAAACACGATCATTATTTGCTCTTTGGCGGTTTTGTTAACAGATTTATAACATTTTTAGAAAACTTGTACATAAATATTTAAATTTTTTACGCCAGCTTTAAGATTAGCTGAGGCGTGCCAGAATTTGCTATGACGAGGTTTGGCGGGGATGAATACTTTGGCGAATGGGTTAGTAAATCGAACGGCTTAAGCTTAATGCATCATAAGCGTAATTGATGCGTTTACCTGTAATAAGGAAATCCTTGGGGAACATGTAAATCCATTGGCATTCCAGTAGGATTTAAATGATGAGAGTGCGGGTGATGATGGTGATGATGGTGGGCCGTATGTGGATGCGAATGATGGGGGTGGGCGTGATGCGTATGATGGGCGGCAGCAGCAATTTGATGATGTGAATGATGATGTTGAGCAGCCACAGCCACATTTTGCACATGCGCTGCAGCAGCGGCAGCCGCGAACCCGGCATCCGCACCCGCCGACGCCATCGCATGATGACCCAATACTGCAGCCCATGGTGAGGCCACAAAACCACTACTATGATGATCCATAGCAAAAAGTTAGAGATCAATTATGAGATTTACTTTCCGTTGATGGTCTTATTATTATCTTTTAGTTAATCTTTTAATACAATTTTTTACATTTTTTTATAGTTCTCTCTTTTTTTTTTTTTTTTTTAAATTTTATAAATTTTTCTTCGTATTTGATTTTGCCTTTGTTTTAAATTTCTTAAATTTCGTAAATTTACATTTTATTAATAATTAATTATATTATAGCACATTTAGAAGGGAAATATATTGTTTAGAGATAAGAAAAACTTGACTTAAGTATAAAATCAACCGACGGGATTTGTTATTCTTTGGTTTTTGCTCCTTATTATACTTTATGCACGTAGACGACGCAAGGATGTTTTTTCACAAGGTTGTACGAGGTCGTGTTTTTGGTTATACAGTAAAAAATTTTTGCATGTATTTCGTCGTGTGAACAAACACTCGTCGTGCACTTCGTTTGTGTAGGTTTTCCTTCATTACATTTCGATTCGATTGTTGGGCTTGGTTATACGTTTCATTTTATTTTTTCCTTTCCTTTCGTTTTCTTTTTTTTTTTGTTTTTTGCTTTTTTGTTTTGGTTGACGGAAAGACGAGACGAAAAGAAAAGCTTTTTTTAAGGTTTTTGTTTTGATTGCACGTCGCGGTCTTTGTTTTCCGCGTTCACCTCTGCACGGCATGAAAATTGGCGATAAACTATCGCCTCGCATCGGGAAACATGGTCACAGTTATTCACAGAGGCTCAGAGTCATTCAGTGTTTATGGCAAAGCATTCACCACTACTCACCATCATTACTATATACGTACACACTCACACAGCAGCCACAATATATTAAAAAAAAAAAAAAAAAAAAAAAAAAAAAAAAA
>KK502466.1:927902-948674 GCA_000688735.1 Glossina austeni | reverse complement strand
GATATGATATATATATATGATATATATATATATATATATATATATATATATATCTTTTGGAATATTTGACAGATACTTGTGTACATTACAAAGGAATTATCATCCATCGGTGACGTTTAAATAATAGGTTTAAGAGATGTAAGTCTTTGAAAACTAAGATGTAATGGAGATGCAGTTGACCGTGGATTTGCTGAGATCTCCACAGCTTGCACGTTAACTCCAAAGTGTCCTACGAACTTAATTTTTTTTTTTTTTTTTTTTTTTTGTTAGTAAATATTTAGTTATTCTAAGCGTAGTTTTGGGAAGACTTAATTCATTGTGAATTGATGGTTAGCAACTAAGAGAACCGGCGCTAAAGTCATCTCGAACTTTCACTTTACAATATTCGCAGTAGCAACTCTGCCAAGAAAGTGTGCAAAATCGATCAGTTCGAGTCGGGTGCACAGCTCATATAGGGTCTGCAATGAGTCTGCTTAAAACACTGTAAGAGATTTATCACCAGCCTGATCAAACTTTGACTTCAATAAAGATCTTATAGCCTGCAATATAAGACGAAGCCTTGTTCTGTTGGTGCCACGTGTCGCACCAAACTAAGATTTGTTGAAAAATATTTGAAGTATTATTTCTGCACAGTTCTGCAATGTGTGTGCGGAGCATGTTTACGTTTAGTAAGAGAGTCAACTATATCATGGAATCATATAACGTGGGTATATAGTGTTGCATGGATTTCTTCAATACCCCGAAATCATCGTTTGGGAGTGCTATCAATAACAAGCATGACAATGTAGACGTTTTATCGTATAGTCTCAATATAGCGCTAGCTACTACAATCAATCTATATATAGAACGTCAATCTATATATAGTACATAGCACAGCATAAATAAAGCAAGAAATCATTTTGTGGGCAAATGGTCAGGATGTGTTTGGAACAATTTAACTAATTTTGAAAAGGAAATGTTAAGTAAAAGAAAATATGTAAGATCAAGTTGTTTGCCTCTAGACAAAGTTTTGTATTCATAAACACGACTGATTCGAAAACAAGTAAGAAAATGATATTTGGTCGTGACCGAATCTTTTACGCCCGTCACCGCGATCCTGAAAAAAGAATAAGAACTAAATTTTCATACTCTGCAATGTTGGGTGGGTGCGGCTGATTTTTTCTATTTGCAAAATAAAGAAAGGAACTTATGCCGTGTATGTGTTGAAGCAAAAAACACGGAAAGCAAAGGTGTTCGCAGTCTTTGTGTGTGTTCCTTGCCCGGTTTGGGTCATTTTCCAATTGTTTTCCTTTTTGGGGACGGGGGAATGTTTACAACAGACATTACACAGACGGACATAAAGCCAGATGGACTGGCGAACATGCACAAATCGTTTCAGAATTTAATGCTGATCAAGAATATATATAGTTTGTGGGGTCTCTGAAGCTTCCTTCTGAGCTTTGAACACGTTTCGACAAAGTGAATACACCCTATATCTTGTAAGAAAGGTGTAATAAGCTTAATGTGTAATAAGATTAATGTTTATTAATGTTAATCAAGTTCGTGTTCATAATGTGAAGAGGTGATCATTTTAATGTGAATTCTGAAGGCATGCCAAAAAAAAAAAAAGACTGGAAATATAAATCGAAATTTGGGCAGATTTCGTTCTATATTGGGGAAGGTTGTCTTCAATGACGATCAAAAGTATGAGTAACCGAGTAGACAAAATCGCGACTACCAACTCTAAGTTCGCGGCTTCAAATCTCCAGGTGATAGAGAGAGAGCCGCTGAAGGCATAACGCTTACCAAATGGGTATACACCTGCTAGACGGCGCTGCTTCCCTATCTTTTTCTCTTCTCCCACTTCTTTCCCACCCCGTCAACGTGTTACATGAATAGAGGGCATCCCCCGGGTGATTGGTCACATAAAAATAATAAGCAAAGAGCATCCTACGAAATTGACGTAGAAGACAACAAATCATGTTTTTGGATGCCTACTAATTGAAAAGTACGTTTTGAAGATAGTTCTATAAAACGTACAACTCCTGTTAAATAACAACTGTGTGAGTTGTCTTAAATGCATTATTTTTTTGTTTTTTTCTTTTTATATTTTTTTTTATTTATTATTTTTTTTTTTTAAATATTCGCTCAAATTGGCCTTACGTAGATTATTATATTAATTAAATTAAAATGTATTGAGCCTTTAAAAGATTAAAGTTCACGTATTCACGAACGAAGTCTAACTTCATTATTCAATTTTCTTTGATCCGTTCTTACATGTATTGAAACGTATGAATTTCTGTGGTAATTATGCACTTTTCAATATATTATTGCTTAACAATTTATTTGGCAGCATCTAGTTATCTTAGCTTAGGATCATGTCGCGGTTGACGATATCGTAAAAGACGTTTTTTGTTTAAGGTTTCTTCCTTAAAATTTTTTAATTTTTATATAATTTATCTTTGTTAAAATATTAGAAGAGCTACTCTCACGTTGTGACCTCCAAAGTTCAACATTAAAGACATGTGTGGCGCTTGCAAAGTGTATTTAAATCGAATCGCTTTTAAACTAAAATATATATATATATATAAGCCTTAAACAAGAAACTCCATCAGTGCTGACCAATGTATTCGATAATATAACAAGATACATATGACAGAAGAAACAAAAAAAAAAAAAAAAAAAAAAAAAAAAACTGGGCTGAAGATGAAAAGTCACGTTAAGCACGTTTCAACAAAAACATTTTGTCAAGTTGTGGTTATAGAGTTCTGTCTGTCCACTTAACCATTCAATACTTAGTTATATTTTGTCGTTGTTGTTGATGTTGCTGTTGCTGTTCTCGAACAACTTGCAGACAACATTGGTTTATTTAAACGAAAATTATTGTTTTGGCACAACATAAACAAACTAGCAGCATAAGCAGCATCGGGAGCATCAGCAGCAGTAACAGCAGCAGATATACTAGTGAAATATAGAAGTAATGCTTGTGCCAGCCACTCATAATGCATAAAAAACATAAACTGTGGGACGAAAGCGAATGAAGTCAGTCATACAGTCACACACGCTAGTTTAGAGTTGAAAAAAAAAAAAAAAAAAATATATATATATATATATATATATATATATATATATAGAAAAATGTTAAAAACAATACCATGACCCCGCACGATTTTGATTTCGGAAGTTGAAATATCTTAATTTTTTCCATTTGCTATAACCTCCACACATATATATTATTTATATATATATATATATTTATTTATATATAGATATTTTTATATATTTATATATATTTACTAATATATATATATATATATATATATATATATATATACATACGCGCGGTGACACACATGCATGTTTGTATGCAACTATTATTCATATAAATTTCGGTAACTCCGGTACCACCTTCGCTTCTGTCAAACGTTTTCGGACGAGGATTTGCCATGCGAATGAGTTCAGTTTTATATTATTATTTTTTTCTTCTGAACTTAGTCTAAGACTAAACCTCAGTTAACCGGTGTGTTCCACAAAAACTCTCATATAAATCCCGTGAGATTTTTCATGCTGCTTTTTATTTATTTATTTTGATTTTCTTTTCTTCTTCGAGGTTCTTCTCGGCCAACAACATATGCTCATGCATGTATATACACATATATCGCAATAATCATGTTTATGAATTTTGGTTCTTTGTTTGTTTTTTGTTTTTTTTTTTCTGTTATTATTGTTTATTTTTAATACAATTCTCAGCTCATTTTCGTTAATATATTTTATTTAGTTTGTCTAGTGGTAGTTGATGCTGTTCGTTTTTCGTTGTCTGTTACTTTTGTAATCACGAGTTCATATTTATTGTAATTCAGTGACAAGTGGCGCTCTACAGATGCCCAAGCATGACAGAATGTTTAATATTTTATCCATAACTTTGTTGTTTTGCGTACGTTTTCTGGCTACAAGTGAATTTTCTTAAACACTTCACACTTTATTTCTTTTTAATATTACATTTAGAAAATTGTAATTAATTATCTTCATCACTTGATCGACTTTGTATATATTAATTACAATTCATTTTTCAATTTTTCATTTAATAAGATTTAGATCAAATTTTTTGCTCAACTTAATATTTTATTAGAAATTTTTATTGACCCGCGTTAAAAAGAAGAGGAAAATAATTGGATTTACTTTTCATGAAATAAGATTTTATTTAAGAAATACTTTTCCATATTTACTTGAGATTGATGCTATGTGAAATTTTCACTTGTCTTGACAGAAGCGCTACCATGCCCTACTGCACTTACACATTCACATACTGAATATAAATCAGTCTTTTCCGAAAGAGTTTTTCTGCAGTCGGTACGAGAGAACGAGTTGAGGCACTTTATTTGGAAGTCCTTTGCCTAAGACTGGAGAGCTTATATGCGTAGTGTTGAGAGGCAGGAATATAAGGATTTTTCCTATAGAGCAAGATTAGCACTGCACGATACTGAGATCTTTTATTGCATCTATTCAATACTTGAGATAGAAGCAACATGCTACACAAATGAGCTCAGCAGAATACAAATTTTGACGCACGTAAGCATTAATTTCGCATTTACTTATAATGGACTGCTTGCAGTAGAACCGTTACGATATAAAACGTTTATGAAAACGGTTCCATTTACAGGGGCTCTACGACTGCGTATTAGATGATATTTTTAGCAAATATTCGAGACAAAATCAGTTTAGAAAACAGCCATTTTAGTGGTGGGAAAGTAGCGGTTCGTTCTCATTTGAGAAGAAAACGCATAATAGAAAATGATAGAATAACAAGGTTTCAAGGTAAGTCATTAAGCATATATTTAAATATGAAAGAAAGAAAGTTATTTTGAATAATTTTCCTTTTTATAAAAGGACAATACCGAGGACACTCTTGCGAAGCATCTTCAATTTAAAAGAGTCTATGGCAAGTAGTGTAGCTATTACAAACCCAAACCATCAAGTCTATGGCTAGGGAAGTACAGACATACTATTCATTCGAGCATTCCAATGCATTGCAATGAAATAACGGCGATTATTAAATATGAGAATCATGCGTATATGCAGAGTGGAAACAATTCTTATCGATCCATCTGTAAGTCTATGGATAATCTATGATTGCCAAATAGCTATTGGAGCAAAATTTAGATAAAATATCTATTATCTATAGTCATTTAAACAAGACGCACAAAAGCAGTTTCAATTTCATATACCCTACGCCTATAGCCAATAATCGGTTTACATGGCTATAATTAGTAAAAGGTCCCATATTGTGGCTGTCTAGGATACGTTCGAATGGGAACATTATTTTTTTCTTTTTTTACTTTTCTTTTCTCCTGTTCTGATGTCTTTGTCTTAAATTTGTTTTCGAAGTATTTTTTCTGGGTTAAATGGAACGAATTCTTTTCGTTTTTTTTTGGCGAATTTTAAGACTTTGCTGTGAAGAAGAACTATTTTTTTACTATATTTCTAGTATTATTTGAATAATTATCCGTTAACTAAAACAACTCTTAGTTTAATTAGTCGGTGTATGGATGAGTGGAGACGACGGAAATTCTTCTGCTACAGGAATAGACAAAAACCATTAAAAGCTTTTAGCAACAGCACGCCTAACATACAGACGAACATCTTAAGCTCAACTACTGACTACTTCCACACGTATATATGCACACGCAAACATATATATAAAATGCATACGCATTTCTGGCTTCACTTACAGGCTGTGGTAGAGCGTCAAGCTGTCTAAAAAGACTTTCAAAAAAAAAAAAAAAGATAAATAAATAAATAAATAAATGAATAAAAAAACAATAAGAACAAAACCTAAAGGCAAGGACATCAGCATATGGAGACGGAATGGTAAAAAATGAAAAAATAACAAAAAAATTAAAAAAATAAAAAAAAAAAAAAAAGTAAGGAAAGAAAACAAACTCAAAACAGCAGAAATAATCATCAGTGTTATGTGATGTGCTGTGTGTTTTACACTTTACCTAATTGCTAGTTAATGTTGCTGTTACCGATGTTGCGGCGATTGTTACCGCTAATGTTAGTCTCCTCTGGGCGAAAGAGGAAGCGCTTGTTTCAGCTCAAATGTAAAGTAGCCACTGCTTCTTAAGTTACACGTATATTTTTGTGCTCGTGTGCTCGTGTGTTTGTGTATTTATGTGTTTGCTAAAACAGCAACCAATCTGTTCCTATCGTTGATGTTGCTCCATTTAAATTCACTTGTTTATTTCGTTGTTGCTGTAGTTGTCCTTTCTTTTTTTAGCTTTTTTTTATTTCATTCTTTTTTTTTCTTCTGCACTTCCCACTTGGATTTTAAGTTTGCGGCCTCAGGTTGTTTTATATGCAAATTGCGACTTCTTTGACTTGATGTTGATGTTGGCACAGTGTTTGTGAGCCTCGTTTACTACTGCGAATCATATGTATTTCGCGGCTGCTGCTGTGCATGTTATTTTCTTGCCTCTGAGGTTGATTCAGTGGCTGGCTTACGACTGACTTTAGAGTCTTTTAAGGCGGTTATGTTTGCTTTTATTTTTGGCTTTTTTTTTTTTTTTCTTGACATGGCTTTTAGTTAAGCAAACATAAGGCGGCACATCTGTTTAGAGAGTGTGAAAAAAGAACTGAATACAGAATAGAAAATTCTGCTACGAGGTCCGGTGTAAAAATTTCTGCAATGCTTCTTGTAAACCATAAATTGGTTATCGTATCGTTTCCATCTCTTATATCAATATCAACTTGAAGACTGGTTTGCGATTCTTACTTCAATTTCGGTTCAAACTTAACGTTATCTCATCATTTCATCTTAGAAGGAATTTAGAATTTTTAGCCTATATATAAAGTATTACCGCTCCAAATAAATAAGTCGCCAGCAGATTGGCCAAATTTTAGATAATCATAAGAGAATATAAGAATTTTTCATTTTTAACTTATTCTCTAGTATGACGTGAACTGTTTTCCCGAGCTCTTGTAAGGACACCGCGTGGCTACGATTTTCAAATGCATACCCTTATGGAATATTGAATCGTAACAAGATTTCTCGCAACGCTGAATTAGCTTTGCATCCTTTTGCGCGGACACGAAGTCTGCACAGTTATATGTAGCGTTAGATAAATTTAATGTACTAGTGTAGTGTGCCTTCACAATCTACTAAAAGTAATTAAATGGAGCCATAAAGTCCCATTCCAATAAAATGTTTATATGTAGATATCTTTGAATACTAAAGAAAAGAAGAAGAAGAAAATATTACTTTTCTTTTCTTGCAAACAAATAAATCGCAAGAAATTCTATTTCAGAAGCCTTAAGAAAAGTGGTTCTCTCATGGACAAAATCATATTGCTTAGTGAGCTTTTCCGCAGCCCCATTCCTGCGCTCGGAAAACGGCCTTGACCGTGTATAGATAACATGTTTCAATAGATTTGAAGACTTGTTTTTTAAGATACTTATACTAAAAGAAAAGCAAAAAAGTCGCTGGTGGACCAAGCATGACTGAAATTATTCTTTTCACCTATGTACTCCTTTTCTCATTAGCTAATAGTTTCCAAAATTTTTCGCGTTGTGCACGTCGTTCTTGCGTTTTTCATATGGCATCCGAGCCCTCGAGTATAAAATATTTTTTGATTTTACGTCTTCGCGCTCCACTCGTCTCATCGGGCATAATCATATAATCCAAGAGCAGACAGCAGTATACCTAAAGTTTTAGACTTTTTGTAGGCCTATGTCTACCGAATGCCGCTCTAAGGCCTGTCTAAGGCTTTTCGAGATTACTTCCAAGACTTATACGGTTTTCTAAAGAAACTAAAATTTCTTGCAAACTTTAGTCTATCGTTAGGTACGAATTTAATAACTACCCCCGTTTACCTTAATTTGTCATCTAATGTATTCACAGACAGTGTAACCTTGCTAACAACAACAACAACAACAACGATAACAAAATCAAAATAGCTAAGAAGCTATACGTACGGCTTAAGGTAATCTTTAAAAATGTGTCTTCGTTTTTTGTTGCTTTTGTTTTTTTTTTTTTTTTTTTTTTTTTTGTTAACTAAAACTTTTTCTATAAAATTAAAGTTTGTTCGCGCGTTAGTTGAGACGTTGCTGAGCATAAACGAAGAAAAACTAATTAACATTTTTAATGTTAAAATCTTGTAACTTTTTGATGATGATTCTCTGGCGAAGAGACTCTCTAGGCGAACGAGCTTCAGTCAAAATCTATTTAATTGTTTGACTATCAGTTACAAATCGGTATAATTGAGTAAATTGATGCCATGACCGGTCAGTAAAGCTAAGACTGTTGCGTTTGCTTTTGTTAACGACGATATGACTATCATTGAAGAGAAGCGAACACAGATTATGAATGTGCGGTTGATTATAGTGTGTATACAGTGTGCTATGCGATGGCATATGTACGGTTTGGCAACATTAGCGTTAGCGTTACCGCATGTGGAAAGATAAGAAGTGACGATCTAATCTTAAAAGTGTCAAAAGTTAAATTAAAAACTTTTAAACGTTTTGTTGCTTTTTAATTGAACGTACATTTTAATTTGCGGCTAGTTTGCCTTGTACGATATGCCTTGCGATTTGTGCACGCAAGAGCGAGATAGATAGATAGATAAATAGATAGAGCGAAAGAGAGAGAGAAAGAGATAGAAAGAGAGAGCGACAGAAAGAGAGAGAGAAAGAGCGCAAGCGAGAGACAAGAAAAGATAGGGAGAAAGAGATGAGGTTGGGTTTCCGCCGTCTAGGGAATTCAATATGCTAATTTTACCACATGGCGCCGCTGTGTTACTTTTTTCAATTTCAAATATATATGTCAAGTGCTATTACTAGAGTAGAATTTTAAATAAAGCGAAAGGCACAGAATGCCTGATCTTCATATAAATTCATTCATTAAAGCCACGCGTAAAGAGAATTCGACACTATGACCACCATCACCCGACCGCTCTCTTTCTCACTCTCTCTCTCTCTCTCTCTATCTCTCTCTCTCTCTCTTTCTCTCTCTATTTATCTATTCTCACCCCATTGTGCAGTACTTCATTTAATTACAGGTTTGTTTGATTTCGCCCGCCACAGCACTTGACCGTTTTATTGATTCTCCAGCTTATGGCATTATAGCCCAAGGAACATTTAATCATACGAAGGCTAATAATATTAGTAGCAGTCCTCCTATGCATTGTTTATACGCATGCATAGGGAAAAGGGATGGCATTTCGAGACGCTTAGTAGTACTGAACAAAACTGTTTCATCGTATGATGACTTCATTCGGTTTTTATTAATAAATTTTTATTTAACAAAAGCCTAGTAACGAAAAAAAACAACAAAAAAAAAAAGAAAAAAGCAATAACAACTTTGATGACGCTGTTAACGACGTGCACAGCCTTCAGTATTTGTTTTGCGTATCGTTCATGTGTGAATTATGTTGCCTTCTGGCTAACTATCGTTTAAAATTACTATTGTCGGCAAAAGTTTTTACTCCTTTTCTTCTTTCGTGTCTCTACGATTAATATACGCCTGCGTTTATTTTGCACTGAAAGATATCAAAGATAACTAATTTTTTTTTTTTTGTGCTAAGATGTCTCAGACACGCCGACGCCTTTTCAGCGGTTGCCTACTTGTACGATTGTTCATCCGTTTCATATTTTGCGACTAGTTTTCATAACCCGATGTCATTTTATACTTTCGTTGTGCGGTATCCTTTCATAATGTTGTTATTTTGAAAAATTTTTTTTTGCTTTTCTTGTTTTTGTAAACAAATTTTAAACATGACTTCAAAACTGCTTTATTTTTATAAGAGTTGCTTAGTGTCTTTTTTTAGATGCAAAATTTTTTCATATGCAAAATTATGTTTATTCTCCTTTTTTTTTTTATTTTTATTTTTATTTTGCGTTATTTCTACTTTTCCTCTGTTGATAATATCTTGCCGCTTCTTCTTGTTGAATTTGTAACTCTCTGATGTTCACAAATAAATTAGAGCCCGAGATGAGCAAGGTGATGATACATTAATTCTCATACACATGGGTCGTACGTAGACTGCTTTAAGCATATTTTGTTCATTCATATGGTATATGAAATTTTTTTTTTTTTTTTTTTTCAAAATTACTGAGCAAAACTTTACAATGACTTTTTGAATAAAAATATTTTTTAGTATTTATAGTGCACAGCTAGGAAGACATGCAACCAGATGAGCGATGTAGAAGAGAACACATTATATATGTAATAATTTATAAATATTCTTTAACGTTTTCGTGACAACGCACCAGTTTCGTAACTCGCTATACTTTACCACATCCAGCCGCTGTAAACCAATAAATGAATGCCGCAGACGGCATCAATCGTTATGATATCTTAAGTGACTGATGTATATAGACAGCACCCGTTGCAAAAGGATTAAGAGGAGTCCAATGCCTTTGCCCTGATTTTGCGCACACCCACAACGCATTCATTATAATATTCACTTTAAGAATAGAAATTCATTTAGATCCGAATGCATACGCACGAGTAGACTAGTAGGTGAGAATCGCGGCTGCCACGTCGCTGATCACGAGTTAAAATCTCAGGGCGGGAGAATTTGCGTTGGTGAAAGCCTAATTGGTAAGAGCATAACACTTACCGATTATGTACACGTCCACTAGACTGCGTCCACTTGCCTATCTCTTTCTTTTCCCCCACCTCTTTCTGACCGTCAACATGTGGCGCGTATAGAGGAGATTATCGCCGAATGATCGCCAATATTACAATAAAAAAAAAAAAAAAAAATGAAAAAAATAATAAAAATTAAATGTGTGCAGAATGTGTGTAGAATTAAACACTCTTTTAATATTTTATAATAATTATTACTTTGACCGTAAATTAATTGACAAACTTTATTCTTTAATACTTTCCTGGATATCAACCCTTGTAAAACACAAAATAAAGGAATAGTAAAGAAAAGCATTCAAAAGATGTTTAGAACAGTGATGATATCAAAATCGGCAGCGATTGCATAAAAAAAACAGCAAATAGTTAACGTCTCTATTGGGTAGTTCAAAGAAGTAATTCCTTTCTTTTTTTCTTTTGGGCAAAAAGGACGGTTTTCTTATAGTGACATTTCATATCATCATGGAATGCCGAACTCGATACATTTAACCTCTCATCGATCTCACGAGTTCTTATTCGGCCGTTTGCATTAATGAGTGAGCTTTCCAGAAAGTGGTCCATCTTTAAGATCAAAATTGCCGGATCGAAATTTTGCACATCACTATTGGCACTGAAGTTCTGTCAGTACATCTTCTCCATACACATCGGATAATTTTTTCCTTGCTTGAACAGCATTTGTAATTTTTCGATAGTAAAAACGTAAAATATGCTAAAAGTAGTGCTTTTCGCTTTCAAAACCTCTTCCGTGGAATCAATCGGCTTAAGTGTGAAGCTGGGTGTGAATAAATACAATTAAGTCCTCTGTTGGCCGACAATTTAGTCAGCATTGATGCCCACTTAGCTGACTGAAATGTTGAGTAAGTTTTCACTGTCTTCCATAGTCAGCATTAGTGCCCATTCAGCATTGATGCCCACTTAGCTGACTGCAATGTCGAGTAAGTTTTCACTGTTTTCCATAGAAAGTGTAATTAAAAAAAAAAAAAAAAAAACGGTTGCTGAATAAATTCGCGATTTCTTCATTTGGGGGCTCTATTTTCAGGGTTTAAGCAGGGTATGCTTTTCGGGATTTCAAGTAGGTCGTATTCTATACTTAAAAAAAAGGATCGTCAATTTCGGTCGATGGACAATGGATGCCTCGGGACGATAAGCTTAAATAACCGTGGCTCGCTCATTTGGAAATTGAATTAGCTATAGTGTATCATCAATTGCTTCCAATCTAAGAGTGTATGCAATTTGCGAAAGGTCGTAAGTTTTCAATGTAATGACGTTCGAAAATCAAATGTTAAAGTTCGCCCAACGGACGTAAGCATAACTGATTTGAAATGTGCTACTGAATGTGCTGATTTACGCTTCAGATGTATCCCTAGATAATTATATGATAACCTTGTTTACGTTCAAATATTCTCAAGACCACTTTTCCTTCCAAGATAATATTTCAAGTAAAATAACTTTTTTACAGTTAAATTTTCGAAGAAGTTTAGTAAAGCAAATGTTCCCAAGGTTCAAAATTTGTCCTTTGGCAAAATAGGTCAAATAACGTGAATGTTTTTGTATTAAATACTTTTCTCCAATAAATTGTTTTCAAAACCTATAAAGCTGAGATTATTTTGTGAAGACTGTTTGCCGAGAAATCGTTTGTGTGGTAGGGAACACTGAAGAAGCTTAAATACAAAAAAAAAAAAAAAAAAAAATTCTTTTATGGAATTGTCGCACTATTTTTAACGATGACAAAAGTAAAAATTATTTTTATAGCCATCACCGAAGCATGACAAATATATTCATTTTTTCAAAACGTTTGCAACGCCCAGAAGGAAGATTCAGAGATCCCACAAAGTGTATATATTCTTGATCAGCATAATATTCTAAATCGATTTGAGCATGTCCATCTGCCCGTCAGTCCATATGACGGTCTGTTCGTCTGTGTAATGTCTGTTGCTCTCCTGGCGGCAAAGATTAAGCTATCGACTTCAAATTTAACAGAAACGTTGGGAGTTTTTGGACACGCCTACTGTAACTGGGAACACCTCTGGTTTTTAAAAGTAATAAAAAATTGCCCTTTTGCTCATTACTAATAAACTATAGCAGAGAACTCTACGAAAACTTGAACGTGTATTCTGTGGATAGCATTGTAGTATCTGTATAAAAATGGGAAAAATTGACAACGCCTACCCAATACTACAGCATACCAAAATCTAACTTCAAAAACTCCAAAAAGTATATAAATTTTTGCTCAGTTAAAGATACAGAATACATGCAAGCATGTCCGTTTGTTCGTCTATCCATCTGTCCGTCTGCCCAAAAAGAAGATATCGCGTACAAATTTGCGAACGGGTTTGAAAATGATCAATGAAACATTCTCACAACGCCCACACGTCTTTGCAGTCAAAATTGAAAACGCCTTTGCTTTTCGTGTCTTTTTATTCTCCCATTCAATATTATAGAGCATTCAAACTTATATTTTTGCTTTTTTTCAATCTTTTATACGATAACGGCGATGGGTATAAAAGTTTCGGTCGTAATCCACTATAATAAGATTATTATTAATAATATTTTTACTTGTCTTTTTTTTTTTTAAAGTTCTTAAATAGTTTCGTTTGCGAAGTTTTTAATTTTTTTGATTTTATGGAAATTTCTAAAAACGTTTAAAAACATTCTTTCAAGATGTTATCTTAACTAGAAAGGGGTCATAAGAACTAACTGAAATAACGTTTGACACTTTCAAGTGTTGGCATTAAATGGTAAAAACCATTGTTATTACTGTTAGAGTAATGGGAGCTTAGAAGCTGACTAAGGCCGATTATTATCTTGATACCTTTACTGAGATCGTCTATCTGCATAAAAGTTGAAGAAATGAAGAAGTTTTCTGGCAGATAACGCATACGATATTCCTTTAACACTATTTCTACCAAGAGTTGTCAAAAGACACTTTTTTGTATTTTAACTTAACATTATTCTCTAAGTTTAATCATTTCTCCGCAATTCATTTTTTGACTTTTCATACAACAATTGTTAATCAATCAAACAATTGTTGTGTTGATTCAGCCCACCCCGAATCCAAGAATGTGCATGTGGTATATCTATTTTTACCACAAGATGTCTTTTAACACCTTAAGGCTTTCACAACAGGGTGTAATTTTAAACCGTTTTCGATATAAATATCAACAGCAGTTTTATGTATCGAACGACTGTACTCTAACAAATTGTAAGAGCAAACACTTATTACAATGCTGTTAAATTAATGATATTACAATGTTTGATTATCTTAATCATAAAAATAAAAAATTAAATTTAAAAGGTAATATTTTTTAATTATTGTTCTCATTATATTGTTATTTGAAATCCCGACAGTTCTGGCAATTATTTGCAGAGACGCCAAAAGACACCTTTTAGTCTGCACAAAATCGTGGTAGAAATGGTGCCAGCAGATTAGCTGAGAAATTCATGGCTAAGAGACCCGAAAAAAAAAAACATTTGATGTGCTTGATGTGCTATGAGCCCTTGCGCAAAGAGGACAAATTTTCTAAATGATAAGTTGATGCATTAACTGGCAGAATTTTGTCTGAGAGTTAGTGAAAAAGTTTTTGAAATTTTCTTAACAATTCTCCTACGATTTAAAATGCTTGAATTTTCCAAAAATTAGTGATTGAATGAGTGCGTCCAGCTCGGATTGATTGCGCTAGCGGATAAACTCACGACCAAAGTTAAATATGTATGAATAATGAATTCAACTCTGAATTACGATACGGTTATCTCTTTGCACAATCCATCATAACGGTTATGTCTCTTTAACTTCGTAATAACATCCCTAATGAATCGATAGCAAGAGAATAATAAAAAAAGGAAAAAAAAAAAAAATATATTAAGATTCTTAGAGATACGTACCATGAAAAACCATAAACCATTAATGCAGTAGTTTAGTTGAAATTCCCAGACAGTATTTTTTCTAAAAAATGAATGACGAAATTGATGTTATTTTTTTACCAAGAAAATCTCAATAAATTTTATAATAAGCTATCGTCTATATAAACACATCTATCATATCACATGTGCATAATTTTTGGGGACATGTTGATAAGATACACAAACCTCGAAATCCGGTGAAGTAGTGTTGGATAATACATACGTATACCATCGCTAACATGGCTGACAACTACCAAATTGTATAAGTGTACGTTCAAGAGAGAGATTATTTACATATAAAAGAAAATCGTAGTATACGAAAAAAAGAAGAAGAAAAAGATAAAAAAAAATAAATAAATAAAAATATATAAAAAACAACATAAAAATAATTTGTCTTTGCATACAAGTAAATACAGGCATACATAGACATAAATACATATTATTTGAACGTATTATGTATTCTGTTGGTGTTTACTGGGAACGTTAATTTTTTTTTTTTTTTTTTTTTAAAAAATTTAAAAAAAAAAAAAAAAGTTAAAAAATCATACGTTGCTGAAATCCTAATGACCATATATTGTGCATATGTGTATGCCTATGGATGTAAGCTTAAGTGTGTTTAAAAGTCACTCTCACGGTATTACCGGTATTTGTGTGTACGGGTAAATTTAACGGCCGGTAAAATGTTAAACCAACGAACAAATAAACAAATGAACAAACAAATGCAAACGAATCGCGGAATTACAAATGAAAAAAAAAACTAAAGGCTAATAATCGGCTTAGAGAGAAGTTTTGATGCTCTCTACAAACACAATTATTATTCAATTATTCATTTACAACGACGACGACGACGACGACGAAATGTATTGCAATTAACATTCTTCAAGACCGTTAGAAGAAACTGAAGCCTTGCTTAGATGGAATGTTCAAGCAAGCGGACGTATACCATAATGTGTTACCACAATAGTGTGAATGAAGCCAATAAATTCATGCCGAAACTTTACAATCCTTGTTCATAAGCAATTGTGAAATTGTAGACCAGAGACACGATGTCTTTCACAGCCATTCTTCCGAGAAGCTTTCAATAGTTTTACTTTGTGAAAAGTCTACATTAACTTCCCGTGTCAAAGTTTATCTAACCTTTAAAAATCGGGATTTTCGAAAAGTGTCCCCTTTTACACGGAACGTTGGTTGCGCTGTTTCCAAACTTCATAGGAACATTTCCTGTGGATCGTATATCAGAATTTTAAATTTTATTCAGAATTGTTTCAATTCTTTGGCTCTACTAGAGATAGTTAGTTGCAAGCCGATCAGTTTTAACTTTAAGCCTGGTCTAAATAACTGATACAGATAGACAGATGTAGACACATTGGTTTGGAGTTTCACAATTGATTATTGATATGCATTATGGGATTTAATATTATTATCACTTCTGAGTGTGACGAATAGAAAGATAAATTTAGTATATCTGAATAACATTTGAGTGGTGTGGGTGTTACAAAAAGTTCTTCATATTTTTTCATCATTTATTTCTACGCCATTTTGCTTTTAGACAAATGCCTCGTTATATATATGTATGTATAAATGTACATAATAGTAAGGTTGGAGCACAATGATTTTAGCAAACTATTAATACGATCTTACGCAGTAGATAATTCTTTCATCAATGCTCGTTTAGTTTGATAAATAGTTTATAATTAATATAATGACTTTAATAAGAAGACTACGTGTACAATAGTTATCGAAGTCATCATTTGATGCAATTGATGTACGCTGAAGGCCTGCTTTGACGGCTTCAAACAGTATTAACCCATCTATTATATTTACCTTGAAAGTTAAAGGCTACGCTTCACTCTTAATTTCCAAGACTGTTGTTACCGAATCAATGCAGTACAACTACATGCATATCAACTGAATTCAACAATTAAACGGTAAGGCTTAAATAAAATTAATTATAATGAAACTTTATATATTTGCATTCATGTGTCAATAAATGTAAAATGTAATTAGAAACCCTAGAGCGAATTTTGAGACTTCACTAAATTAAAGCGTACTAGTACGTCACACTTAATCCCCAAGGTACGAGCCTTAAGAAGAGTTGATTCTATTATAAGCCTTGAGTCTTCTATTCAGATTCTTGTTAAGGACTCTAAGTGGGGAAAATAATTCGAAATTGTTTTGTCAACCGATAGCTTCTAGGGGGTCGAACAGGAGCATTTATGTAGACTTCGTTTAACAAGGCTTTCGAATCAATAACTCCATTAGTCAATTTTACCATGTAAATGAAAATTGAAACAAAAAAAAAAAAAAAAAAAAAAAAAATTACTTACACATGCACTTGACTACTTTAATGAATTTCTATGTATTTGAATAGTTTTAGTGACGCTGTTTAGAAAATATGCAAAGATATGTAAGTATGTTTGATGTTTTATGCCTACATTTACTGACAAAAATAATAAGATTTTTAACATTTTCTTTTATTTCAGTTATTTGTTGATTTATATTCTCTGCATTTATGTGCATGTGTTTGAATGAGCGCGCGTCTGCTCGTATGCGCGCATTTACGCATGAGCGAAAAGACAAACAATCCTCATATTTTATACGCATTATATTCATTATTCAAACAACGTAATTTTTACATAAAATATAAAATGAAAAAAAAAGAGAAAAGAAATATAAAAAAAAAAAAAAAAAAAAAAAAAGAAAAAGAAAAAAGATCTGATTTAAAATCTATTTGCTATTTAAACGCGTAAAGAACTTTCTTTAAAGGCTGACTTTACCGTATGAGCACTTTTTTTTTTGTTTCGTTGCTTATGCGCATTGTCATGAACGGTGATCGGCGGAGTGGCGGTATTATAAAAGTTTTCAAAGGAGTGTCTCATTGACAACTGTCACAATAAAATGGTCAGGCAAGCTGTATGTGATTGCCGGCCGATATCATTCCAATAATATGCAAAAAAAAAAAAAAAATACAATAAATAAATAAAAATATAAAAAATTAAAGAAAAAAGTAAACGACAACAATAAAAATACCCACCCTATGGAATTTAGGTAGATTCTGTTGATGATCAAATCCGAATGATTGATTCACTGGAAAATTTATATACACAAGTACGCCTATCCACATTTACAAGCGCGAGCAAACACATCTCTCTCTCTCTCTCTCTCTCTCTCTCTCTCTCTGTCACTTTGTTTCATTCAAGCTTATATAAATTTCCTACCTAATCATCCTCATGCTTTACGATTTTTCTTTTTTGTAAAGCTGATATATTTGTATCTTGGCGTTTAAAATTTTATGAACAACACAAGAATTGGTTGTAAATAAAGTAATAAACATCAAAAAAAAAAAAAAAAAAAGAGAAAAAGAAATAATATTTAAATAACTATTGACTGAGCATAACCGCTGCTGTACATACTAAACAGTTAAAGATTGTTGTAGATGATGGTAAGTGGAACGTTATTCTCTTTTTCAGAAATGAATGAACCTCTCTTCGCAAACCATGACTTGCAAGACCACCACGGCTCGTGGGAGACAAGAATAAAACATAATAGCAATTGCAGGAATTTTAATCAAAAAGCAAAAATTTTCTTTAAGTGAACAATTTGATGAGAAACGATAAGTCAATGATTTAATTAAATCATAATTAAACCTTAAAATTAGCATGAAATGTTGAACGATAACATAAGAATCTAGTAAATCCTTTCATTGCAATGCATTGTTTAAAAATCTTCTAGATTCTTATTAATCTTCTAAAGTTGAAAATAAAGAAAAATCTTTGATTTTTTTCGGTAGATAAGAAAACCGTATAAGCATCCGTTAGTTTAACGACCATTTAACCTGCTTTCAATTCCCGCTTTTCACACTTTCCATTGTTTGGTCATAATTTAAACTATTAAGAAAGTCGCCTTCCTTGTCTAATTGACCGCACGCTAGATCTGCCTGAAAACTTTCGAACTAAGTTCTATCTAAGTTCTAAGTTATACGCTTTTTTAAACACATATAAGCGTAGTGATGGTCAAAAAGACTTGCTGTTCGTAACTTGCGACCATTAATTTTGAATTGCTAGGTCCAATTGTCCGTATTGATCGTAGCTGAAATGCTCTTTTATAGTTTTGAAATTTCCTTGATTTTGCCTAAGAGCTTTGTCTTCATTTCTACTTTTCGTACTACTTTTGTTTTCGCGGGCTGTAAACTCGTCTTTACTCATTATCACGAGGCATTATCAGTTGCTTTTTTGCTCTCAGTGTGTGTTTCGCGAGGCTTTTGCTTATTTCGCTATTGATCTTTTCCACATTTTGCCTTCATAGGTTCTCCACTTTCGAACACTCATTGTGTCATTGTGTCTCGTCACTAATTATTTTTCGCTCCAATCAGACCTACTGTTTAAGCTTACCAGTCGTCGCTATCAGTCTCGTCATAGATTGCGGAGTTTTCGTTTGTTTTGTCCGTGATTTCACACATTGATTGATCGGTCCTCCATTTTTTTTTGATTTATCATCAGTTGCCTTTCACATGCAGTTTAAGCTTCTTGATCACCAGTCCAAGTTCTGCCCTGGGTAGCAGAGTTTCTCTTTGCTTCGATACCATGAACATTTTCGTTCTTTGTTTTCATAGTTTCGCCCATGATTTCTTGCCTTTTGCTCAGGCCAAAAATATTGCTTAACATTGCATTTGCCATTACTCGGCAGTGATTCGAGCTCACTAGATTCAAACAAATTATTTCGACTAAGCTGGATGCTTATCTAAAATGTGGACTTTTTCTTTGCTATTAGCTTTGTTTAAATTGCTTAAAACTATTTAATTTTTAAAATCATAGTCGCTTACGGGAAGATTTTCATTGCATTATGCGGCGATATTTGCCGCATATTCACCTTTTTCTTTGGTGACCAATCATGAACTGCAAGGCATTTTTTTCGATGCATGCTTTAATATTTTAAGAACGTGTATTGAGCATAAGAAGCACTTTTTTCGGCGTACCGTTCTGTACTTATCAAGATGAAATCATGAGTTTTGGGAAACATTTACTTACATTTTTTATGCATAGGAATTTTTCAAACGACATTAGATCTACTGCCACTTATTTATCTTAAATTATAAGACATGAGCAGACGGCTGCATAGTTATTATTAAACTAAAATCATCGATACAAAATTCTTATGACTGATAAACAATATCGCATGACTTTGTTTATAACATCGGTTAATGCATTAATTATTTACTGAAAAGCTACATATATAAATAATTTGATGTATGTAGAAGCAAGATTAATACACAAAATAATCCCTAACTACGCACCTGTCATAAAATGAATTGACAACCCCCCCCCGCCGAACGCATTATTCTACTAATTTAACAAAGTAACTTGACAAATAAAATTTAAGATAGCAACATAAAAATATATTTCAAGCACAAAAGCTCTATACTCTAGCTCTATATTCTATACAAACACACATGCATATAAAATCATAAGACATATACGCTGTTAGTATAACATTAAGGAGTTCGTCGAGAGTGCTGCAGAGGAACGCAAAAAAAAAAAAAAAAAAAAAAAATAGAAATAGAAATAGAAATAAGAAAAACCATTTCGTTGCATAATTGAAAACCACCAGGATAATAAAACACTCAAATGGCGATTAAGTTACAAACTCATGTTTGCTGGTACTATTAAATATGTACGAACCTGGTGTGCACATATCTTTGCTCGCTCGCTTAGAGTATGCATACTACGTACAGCACCTATACAATGCTTACATTATACGATTCCCTTTAACTATAACCATAATAATACACTTACCTACATACCTTACATCACAAATGTCAGGCAAAGTTGTTCTTATCCACTGTATAGCAACGTAAATAGCAAATCTACTTAAGAGTTCCTAGCAGTTGGCAGATAGTATTGTTCTTCTTTTCTTTTTGTTTTTTTTTTTTTTTGTTTCTTTTCTTTTCTTTGACTTTACTTTTTTCAGTAGTAAATTAAACTTGGTTTTGGCATAAAATTATGGCGACATAAGACAATTCGTCTAGCGAGCGCTATCTCTAGCGCTCTTCTATTATTTATTTATTTCTTATTTTTTTGCATTTAAGTAAAATATATTTTTTATTACTTATTGTTGTTTCGTTTCGTGAATGCTTCTTCCAGTTTGTTAAACGAAAGCGTTGCGCTTTGCTGGGATACCATTGTCTAAAAATATTAAAAATATGTTAAGTCTAAAAAATAAAATGAAAAACACAAATGATTTTGTTTGTAAAA
>KK502466.1:913881-927402 GCA_000688735.1 Glossina austeni | reverse complement strand
TATATATATATATATATATATATATATATATATAATAACTATATATATACATATACATTAACTATATATATATAACTATATATATATGTTAATGTTTTTAAAACATCGTACATTATTCGACAATGACAATCAACTATTCTTACACATAAATCTTTCATACGTTATATGGCCTTACTAGTAACTTTGTGTTCCTAAAGAGAACTACGATTTTTTTGCACTTGTTCCGAATATGAATAATTTTTCTCCTTGAAATCTGAGTTCATCTACTGAATCTGTTCTCAAGTCGCTGTTATGTAAGGTGAAGCAGAAATAATGACCGCTGATTCGGAGAGAAGGGTAACATTATCGGGAAAGTAAGTAAGAGATTCTGGATGGCTCAGTAATTGATGCCTTTGCACTTAATTACGGTTCGGAGCTTTAGAATCTATTATTATTATTATTATTATTATTATTATTATTACTATTATTCTTATTATTATTATCATTATAATTTTAGACTAATAAAATAAATTCTTAGAGTACCAAAAAAAAGACATTGAGCGCTAGCAACACAGGGTATCGGTTCTAATTTATAAAAGCACATTAGATATTGAGGCCAGTAGTTTTAATAAAGTCAAATATTGTATTGATAGTCTGTTCTGTAGCTGATTGCAGAATGTCCATGGGGTTAGTCGCTCCAAATCAGTCACAGGGAATGTGCTTTATAGTGAGAATTTGTCCACAATTACAGACTAGGGAGGAAGACTTCTTCAGGATCCATTGGTGAGTTGCAATTGCTAAAGCTATGGCTAAAGCGAATTCTCGAAAATGTTAGGATCTCAACATTGGTTGTTGTGGTATTTATATTTTAGGAATTTGCACGGTTGACAAATTTTCTTGGCTTTCACGACTTTATAAGCTATAGTGGACGATGAATTTTTTACACCCTTTTGTCACCGAAGTATGAAAAATTTTATATGCATATATTTTTCTCTTTTTTTTTAAATCTTGTCTTCAAAACATTTTTTTTCAAAGGAAAAATATTTAAATTTTCTTCAACAAAGTGTTGCAAAGTGGGACACAATATACTTCTTCTCTAACATATCGATGATTTTTTTACACAATGATTTGTCAAGAAATTCCTTAGAGCAGTGTATTGTTATTTATAAGTATACAATAGTCATTCTCGCAATTCGAACTTCAATTCAGACAGTTTTGCCATTGTAGCCATCAATTTGCGGCACGGTACTACTGTTTTGTTGTAAAAGAAAGCCTTTTTTTTTTCAAATTTTCTCCTTTAGTCGAACTAAAAGTGCTGCATAAACTTCGCTGCGCTTCGTTGCTATTTCTTTTTGAACATAGTCGATGAACAGAGTATCATACGACTTCAAAATACGAAAACAATAAACCTTTTCGGCAGATTGTAGCCGTTGTGTTATTAGTCACTTGGCACAACCTTCCGATTCAGCGGATATCCCGATTTGGAAGCGCAGTATTGTTTCGCCCATTAGCGCGCGTCATCGCATGAAAAATTTCTTTTCACTGCTTTTAAACAGTTTCAAAAAAGGGGACACACATTATTAACTCCTTGACGTTTTTGTCCTGTTGTGGTTAAATGAGGTATCCATTTGAAGAGGAAAGTTGTTCTGTCAGCACCCTTTTTATAAAATAGTAAATATTCTGCTTTTTAAAATCACTTTTCGATTATTGAGAATAATTTTTAGGAAATTTTGGTGCAAAAATACTTTTTCACACATCTACGACGTTCAGAAGCCCTATGACGTCGTTCAAGAACAGCTGTTCTCAATGGCGAAGCGCTACTATGTCAATTCTTTCAATTCAGCTTCTTCTTCTTCAATACCAATCTGCCTTTCAACGGCAAACCGCTATAAGGAGCAACGTAAATGGCTAAAGCGGCGCAATTTTTTGCTACGGTTTACGGCATTTCTGAAGTGTATTTCTTTGGATTACTAAAACAAAAGCACAAATCCCTCTATCCATCGATGACGAGCATAATAAATAATCAATAAGTAAGCGGCATTTCCCCCGTGAGTATTTTGGATATTCATTGCTGTAGATATTCGCATAAAATTTCTAATCTCCCATAAATTATAAATAATTTTTTATTATTACATTAACTTTACTTGCGGCTAAACACGGTCTACCCAACTAGAAGTTGAACTCAAAGTGACAGCCGTAATTCTCCCTGGCTAAACTATGTGATAGGTCCTAAACGTTTTAAAATGTTTTTTTTTTTTAGTTTTTCTAGGAGCGCTTCTATGCACATGTGTGTTCAGGGAAAGCACACATTCTAGGAAGAGACGACAGACAGACCAACGGACAGGAGAAGGGGATAAATGAACTTGGAATCTTGTGAAGAGCACTTTGATCAAAAGGTAGTTGGACTAGTTGGACTTCTTAATTATCGTGATGCAATGCATTAGGAACTTTTTGCGTTAAGTCAAACTGTAAGCACCAGAATAATGAATAGAAAATTCTATACTCCATTTTATCACATTGCACTGTTCCTGCGAAAATTTTTCGCCAATAGATCAGTTCATATGGTTCTTCGCAACCTAACCGTCTTATTCTCTTGGCTTAGGTTCTTTTGAACGCTCAACAATCTAGGAATTCAAAACATTGACACACCCATGGTTTCCATGGACTAAAAACCCATCAAATTCTCTTAAAGCGCATATGATCCGATTCTAATGGCTAGACATTTAAACATTCTCAAAGTTCTCCCTCAAAGTTCTCTGCACGTCATCAGACATTTGGGTTGTCGGGAATGTTCTACGATGTTCTACGTATGAATAAAGGGTTGATTTCATTTTCTTTGAAAACAGAGTTTGCCAAGGAATCTCTACGTCCTAAAGGTTTGCATTTAATAGATTTGATATTTTTTCCATGCCCATGTACATAGTATTATGAGTAAACTTGAAAACTAAGAAGATCTCTATGTTAGAAACGTCTTGACACAAAAATAATTGTTTCTCCCGCTTTACTTTTGTTCTTCTATCTACATTGGTATTAAATGAAACTTGATTGCAGCTTTTACAAATATATGCCAATCATTGGCTTATAATCATCGAAATGTATGCATTTTGTTAAAAGAGACGTCCACGTTACTACAATTGAAAATGATGTCGAATAACCTCGTTTTCAATATCATTTATTGCTGTTGAATATGAAAGCAATTGAGTCTTATCCTTTATGAAAACTTATTTATGTGTTAGTGTAAGAGCGTAGTCAGTCGTCATTCATACAAATCAGAAAATGTTTTCATTTATTTTAAACAAAATTCTAAGAGTTATTTAAAATTCATGATACACTTGTGCGTTGGCACTCAATTCGTAGAATTTTTCAACTTTTTCTTTTCAATGATATTTTTTTCTGTATTGTCTGTTAATAGTAATGGTCACTTAAGCATTTAACTGACTAAAATGACTGAATAACTGATTATTGAATTCAGTTGAAAACCAAATTTGCATAACTGGGTCTTAGCGCTGTTCACATATTAATGTTGCCAAATTCATAAAAAAAAAAAAAACTACCGTAAAAAAAAAAAGAAACAAAGCGATTAAAGACGAAAATTTAAAAAATTTCTCTTTTTATATAAATAAATGTAATTTTTTTTTTTTTTTTTTTTTTTTTTTTTTTCAAATAATCTTGAGAATGACGAACTATTTTCAATATATTTTATATGAGTGGTTAAGCAGACGAGACCGATTATTAATTAACCATTTAACGAGTATAATAAATTATAATTATTTATGTGATATGCTTGTTAAAATGTTTTCATAAATTTCTAAATACAAAAAAAATACAAAAATATTATCAAAGTTTGAATTCTTAAAACTATCCAATCATTAATATTTTTATATACGTGATCCAATCGAGAAATGTTTGTATAGAATCAATTAGACTTCGCTTTAGCTTTTACGTAAATAAGAAATTTGTCCATAAATAATGAGGATTTTTTTTTTTTGTTTTTTGACAAACGAGATATGAAGAGCTTTTCAAAATAATAAGAGAATGAAGCCACCAATAGTCACCAAGTGTAGTATGCGATAAACATCTTTCGCAAATAGCCAACAAAATCGATATTTTTTTCCAATCGGAATTAGTCCAAAAGCCGAACATTAGTTTTGTGCGATTGCCGGGAACATCGAGAAGGAGTTGAGATAGACTCACCTCGTTGTGTCGATAAGTTGCATATTTTAGTGATATTTTGATCGAACTTGGCGCTTTACCACCTTTTGGCCCAAGGATGAACAATCTTAAAATTGGATCTGATGGAACCATTTTTCCGATAAGTCCCCTATTTGAAAAAAGTCTTAATATGAAAAGCATTTCTTTCTTATAATATTTCTTGAAAAAAATCTTTGGAAAATATTACTTTTGCATATCAAATGAATGCGAAACATTTCGTGGACATTAAGTCAGACATAAGTCTGACATAAAGTCAGATAGTGTCACATCTGACATAAAGTCAGATAATGTCACACTCTGTCACACTCTGCCAAAAATAGAAGTGGGCCCTGATTAGTGATTTGACAAAAAAATGTCGGGTGGCAAGTTTGGATTATATAAAACTATTTTTTTTTAAATTAATTTCATATGATAATTAATTTTAAATTAATTTAATATGTTATGACACAGACGGTTGAAAGATTTTATTAGGTAGAGAAGCGTAGGGTATGTAATACTAAGCCCTCAATCCTACTTATAACTTTTGAACATGTTTTTTCTATTTTATTTAAACTTTTCCACAAAGGTATAGGTACGGTTTTATTCCAATCCTTCAAGATAAACTAAATCGGATTTCAGATTTCACTTTTGACTACTGTACAATATGCGCGTTATAAACCCTGTCATACATATATATAACTGTTTATGTTAAAATGCTATTTGCTGTCATATAATAAAATTGATTCCAAATTCTACATATAGATATTCTACTGGTTTTTAAAAGTACGTGGCCCTTGATTTAACTTGCGCAATGTATTTATTTATAAATTTATATTTATTAATTAATTATTTATTACACGATGAGATAATAATTTATTTAAGAGCTTGAAAATTAAACCGAGGGTGGGATTAACTCTTGTACTCTTTAAATTCACTCTAATTATACTCTACGTCACTTGTGGTACAGGGTATATTAAATTAGGGCGGACGTATGTAACGCGCAGAAGAGCTTAAGATAGACCCCGCTTTTTATTTCACCGCTCGATTCAGAATCATAATCTGTCTGTCCGTCTGCCTGTTTACTATCTGTCAACTGTCATATTTGTGTTCAAGCTACAGGGATCAATTCTTGACATCTTTTGATGAAATCTACTACAGTGACGTATTTTGATCCAAGGACGAACGCTATTGAAAATAGTTCTCGTGAATAGTAAGCTCTTCAGAAAAAAGTTTAATTTAAAGCTTAATATTCTATGATGAAAATTAGTCCATTGTAACAATTTAGCACAAAATTGAATGGTAACGAATTTAAATGGCATAGATCGACTATTTAGACCACAACATATATAGGAGTTATTATGAAAAGTAAGCTCTTATATGGAAAGCAAGTATAATTTCCAGTTTTCCATGAGGGGAAATGAAAAATAATAAAATTTGTTAAATTTGGATCACATCATATGGTGTTTCGGGCATGCTCCAATAGGCGGACTTTTATGAAAAGTTTGCCTTTGCATAAAAGTGATGTCAAATTTTTTATGTATTATAACAAAACCGAGTGAATAACTGTACTAGGCGACGTTGTGCAGGGCATTTAATGGCCGGCGATGCCCGACTATAATGTTCTCACTTGTTTTTTCCAAATTTCTTAAATCGAATGTGAAAATTTCGTTTGTTGAAATTTGATCAAAATAAGTGCAAAAAATTTAATTTGGATCGAGAATTCCGAGGCTGAAATAAAAACAAGATCCATATTATACTTGAGATATATGGCATATTTTTCAACTGTGAAGTTAATATTATACATAAAATGTATTCTTTTAAATTCCACCAGTAATTAAAAAGGAAATATTGTCTTATCATGTAAATAAAATTACAAAAGTTAAGGTTTTGCCTTAAATCCCTGAGCTCGCTTAACTCTGTGTTGTATATGTTTTTTATTTGTTTTTTTTTTTTTTTTTTTTTTTTTAAAGAAAATCGCGTATAATACACTTGCCAAAGAGATTAATTTTCTCCTGGTATTTATCTTAAAAACTTACTGAGCTACATGAAGAGTAAAGAGCAGGCAACAATGAAAATGAAAAAGAAACACATCGAAACATAAGGCTATGAATACTAAAAAGGGTTAAATTTGCATAACGCACTTGAAAGCATTATGATACACACACACACACACACACACAAAGATAGAAATATATATATATATATATATATATAAAGGTGGTTGCATGTATGTTGATAGTTTTTTCAGTTGAAAAAGGCATTTATTGAGAAAAATTTGTAGGGTGCATATTAATCAAAATATTTGCCATTATTTTCTACAGCATTTTATCATATTTTTGGTAATGTGGCGATATCGTGTCGAAAGAACTTCCATTGGTTAAGCAGCGATCCAAGCATTGATCCATTTTCGCACTTCTTCAACTTGGCGGTGCTGCGTGCCGGCCAATCCTTGCTGCACCGATCTGAACAAGTGGTAATCAGGAGGTGCCATATCTGAGAGTGAGTACACTGGATGTGGCACAACTTCCCTTTCGCACAGCAACAGTGTATCCTGGATAACCCTTGCAGCAAGTGGCCAGAAAATTGTATTTTCAGACAATTTCTGTCGCTACTTTTAAACCGTTGAACCCAAAACCGACAATTTGGATATCGTGTGTGTGTGGCATCGCCATAATCTTTTGAACGTGTTTGGTGGGCTTCGGCAGCACATTTCTTCAAATAAACAACAAAAGTAATGACGGTCGAAAATACAATTTTCAGAGCTCCATGCGATCAGCGCCGACATACGCTGAATAACTCAATAATATTAAATGGAAAACAGTTATTTTATGTAGGTAAAGTTCGAAACGGTCGAATTTAATCGTTATATGCACTGCTATTTTCCTCTTCTTTATCATTTTTATCTGTAGAAGTGACCTATCAAAATACATGCAACAACCTAACATATGTAAGCCTTTCTCGACAACGAACGAAATAGTTTTCTAAGATGACAACAGCAATATAGCGGCAATAATAGCAACAAGATAGCAAGGCTTGGTATTTGTTAAATTATTGTTGTGGTTGTTGGTCGATTGTTGGGAAATAAACCGTTGAAAAGGCGCGTGTTTCTTTATTAAAATAATAATAACAACAACAACAAGTATAAAAACGAGACAAACAACAAATATAGCAAATATTAATGTTACGATGCTGTTAAATCTAATTTCCGGTTTCCGTTTGACAAGAGGAAAGACTAAGAAAAACAGCAGCGCATATATAAAATAACAAAAACAATAAGGAGTGAAACAGAACAAGAACAGAAAGATATTGAACCTCAAGGGTATTTAAAATGAATTGATGACAATGCCTTAGAACAACAACTACAAAATTAGTCCTTGTAGTGTTACTTGATAAAATAAACAGAAAAGAGTCAAAAAGAAAAAAAAATAAATAATAAATAAATAAATAAAAGTACAAGAGAAAAGAAAAAGAAAACAATTTTTATATTATTAAAGGTTATTATGTATAAAAATATACATATATGCACATACTTGTACATGTGTGTACGTTAAGTTAGACGAGAAAAAGTCATAATTCATAAAAATCTAACATAAGAAATGGTCATTTATCATGTGACATAAGTGAAAGAAAGCTAAAAGCAACAGCAAAAAAAAAAAAGAAAAATTTATACATGCTCGAGAGAGGAGGAAAAAAAGTCCACAAAATACAACAAATTGCGAGCAATACGCTTGTAAACAGATATAGATAGAGAAATAGGGAGGGATGAGAAAGGTCGTTGTGGTGTCCGTACGTACGTACGTATGGCGTGCATGTGCTATGTATGCATTAAAATAACAAGAAACTTATGTAATATTAGGCATAACTAAAACACTTTAAGTGACATAATACGAGAGTCTACGTTTGTTTATATGCCACCAGGGAAGTTTTTAGTTTTTTATTACCGTTGTTTTTGTTGCTCCTTTTTTTTGCTGAAGATCTGGTTAATAGAAGATTTTTATGATGAAAAATGATGGGGTTTTCTTGATATTTGAGAAAAAGTATATCAACACAAGAGTGAGGAGCAAGTGAGCGAGCGAGAGAGAGAGAGAGAGAGAGAGAGAGAGAGAGAGAGAGAGAGAGAAAGAGAATCATTCTGCTATAGTATAGATAAGTTTGCCTTATCATCTAATCAAAAATGATTCGGTTCGGGATTTTCATTTTTTTTTTTTCCTTCAGTTTTTCTTACTTTTTTTTTGTTTAATCCTTATCAAAAACGATTTATAAATTATATGCTTTTTGACATAAAAGTGACACATAACGATTTGCTAACGCTGGCTGTTGTTATAAATCTTATACGTATGTTACTATAAGGAAGAACAATAAGTTTAATAAAACCTAAAGTATATCATTTTGTAGGAATATTAACTAAAGAAATGAAAAACTTTTATGAATTTCGAGTACAATATTTTTCTGATTGCTTACTATACAAATATAAAGTGTGAAAATTAACCAATTGTACGTTTCGACCTCTTTGGAAAATGGGCCTTTTAGAATAATTGCTTGGTAAAAATTTACTGCTCGTCATACACAGAGTATGAAATGATGTTCTAGTACTAGTTCTTCTTAACAAAGTAAGATAAATATTTCCTAAAATTATTATGGTGAATAGAAATTCAAATGAAAAAAATTTATGATGAAATCCGCCAAGAACGGATAAGGGATCCGTTTTTTGTGACGATTATATTCGTCAAAAACAATTAACTGGTTAACGCGTATGTTGTTTACTCATTACGCATTATTTTTTTTGTTTTGTTTTGCATCTTCCCTGCTTCGTTTACCCTGCTTAGTGCACGGCGAAATGCGTTTGTATGCTAACCTCTCTCTCTTATAGCCTACACCAATTGTAGTACAGGGTATATTAAATTAGGGCGGACATATGTAACACGCAGAATCATATTGTTTGTATTGATCCAAGCCTGTCTGTCCGTCTGCCTGTTTGATATCTGTCCATGTAAATTGGTGTTCAAGCTACAGGTCGCAATTCTTGAGATCTTCTGATGAAATCTGGTACTGTAACGTGTTTTGACCCAAGGATGAACGGTAGTGAAAATAGTTCGGACCGGTTTACTTTTTCGATCACTCTTCAAATAACGCCCTATTCTGAAAAGTCGTTATATGAAAAAAAATTGTAATTTTCAAAATTTCTCGGCAAAGGTGGCTAAGTAGTAGTATTTCGGAATTGTAAATTGGTATGAAAGCTTTAGACCGGCTGAGGCAATTTTTGAACTTTCTTTCCTATAACGAAAACTGAAGTTCGTACGATAAAATAGTATAATTTTCAATGCTTCATGACGAAAATTATATTATAACAGTAATTTAACATAAGAGAATTAACTGTACCAAATTTGAACCATGTGGGTCTATTTTTTAGATCCTACTCTAATAAGGAGTTTCACGACAAGTGATCCTTTGTAGAGCAAAAAAGTCTAAGGTTTAATATGTGGTGATGGAAATTGACCCATAATATTATAGCAATATCATCGAAAAATGAATTCCTCAAATTTGGACCATCTACGTCCATTTTTGGATTCTGCCCTATGTAAGGATTAAACTTGTACTCCATTATATGTGTTTTAGGCCCGCTTTCCCATAAATACAATTATGAAAATTAATTTTTGTGTTCTATAATAGAAGTGAGAATTGTGTTAGACAATGTGCTGTAGGGTATTTAGAGGACGGCCTTGTCCGACTACAATGTTCTTACTTGTTTTAAATTAAAATATTGTTATTATCACTATTTTATGCGATGTAATGTTGTTTGCAACGCTGCTTAAGATAAGTAAACACTGCGTAATTGAAAAAGTCAACTTCCACTTAAATGCAGGTGTACCACAGGTCTCCGTTCTTCCCCCTTCTCTCTTCCTGGTATTCATCAACGACGTTTTATGCGTGACGGAAAGCCCTATTTATTCATTCGCATACGACAACACTCTGCGGCACTCATTCTCTGTCACTAAAAAGCATAGCAGCACCGAAGCGCATAATAAACGTTACATGCTGAATGACACGTTGAATCAAGATTTCGTAAAAATATCCGAAAGGGGTCAAACTAATAGCGTAAATTTTAACGGCACTAAAACCAAGTGCTGCTTTTGAACGGATAGAGAAGGAGGAACGGATAGAGAGAAGAACATCCTTTGATGTTGTCGACAAGAAAATACAAAACGAAATTTGTTGGACAGAACATATATTTAGAGCGTGGAAGGATGCAGTCAAGAGCTTAGATTTCTTAAAGAAAGAAGGGGCAAGAAATTTTTTCCTACAGCCAATATCGGTACCACTTACATCGCCTATATCCGGGCAAAATTAGAGTACAACTAGCATGTGTGGGATGAAGTTGCCCAAATTTTATTTGGAGACACTCGACCGCTTACAGCGAAATGGATGACAAAAATGTGTCGAAAATTCTCAAATCGCTCCAGCATCGGCATAAGGTGCACTGTGTGGTGCTAGTGTAAAGGTACATCCGGAGAAGTGTTCTACAGAAATAAAAGAGGTATTTCCACCAGCTAAGTGCTTCAGCAGGACTACAAGATTTGCTCAGCGTTTGCATCCACTCGTCCTGGAATTGCCTGCATATCGCACGACATATTGCCGCAACTCGCCGTCCTCCAATCAAACTGCCCGCCTCTAGAACCATCTGCCAGCAGCGGTCTTTCCCACCGTACCTGATGTTTTCGCTTTTAAGTCAAACGTCCACAAGCCCCTGCCTTCTTGCATGTCTCTCTCCCTATAACCCTTCCTCACCACCACCGTGCTTGCTCGTATAGGAGACATCCCCTGAATGGCTGGTCAAAACAAACGAAAACTGCTGACTGAGTTAAGCATTTGAGTTATTATAAGAAAATAGGAGAATGCTTTATAACTGACATACAATTGCATAAGAAATTTTGTCAATCTGTTACGGTTTTCTTAGATTTTCTTTTTGAGAAGATTAACGTTTTGTTTCTATATATACTGCATTCCAATTACTTTTTAACGACTTTATGAATCAGTTGGTACAGTTTCAGCCCACACACATATTCCATTATTCGTTATAAAACAAAATTAGATTGCGTTTTGGCATTAATCTAGAACTAATGATAGTTATCTGACTTCCTAGTTTTAGGCAAACAGTTTGTAGTACGGTTTTCATTGGCCACCCTTAAATAGGTGAGAAACATTTTCTATTTCCGGCTTTCTTAGCGAACAAGAAACCTTTACAATAAATTCTGTTAGAGAACTTCTCTTAGCGTTAAATAAGAAAAATTGCTAAAAATTTCCTTTTCGACAACCAATCACAAAATAACTCGCTATCACCAAAACGAAATGTCAATTATGAAAAATATTTACAAAAAAAATTTCTTCGCCTATCAACATGTTATGCCCTATTATCATATGCTTATGCTTATGCTTATGCTTATGCTATTTATAATAACAAATCGTACCATAAAACCATGATAATAATAATAATCAAAATCATTGATAACTTAAAACGAAATCTAAGCCACGGTCGGGGAGAAGATGCGAAAGGGAAATTATAGGAAAAGAGGAAAAAAAAAAAAATAAACAAATTCGTAGATTAAAACATATTGTGCATAAATAAATCATTAATAATATTATCATAACAAGTGAATGAAATGAAAGGCCTGCAGCTAGAGACTACAGAATAATTTTCTTCCCTTAAAATACAATTTTTATTTAAATAGAACATATTTTCCACTTGTATGTTTAAGAAGAGAAAAGAAAAACAAACCAAGTGAAGAAACCACGTTGGTTTATGGGGCGAACTCAGAATACCCATAACCTAAAATATGAAAGAGAGAGAGAGAGAGAGAGAGAGAGGAAATCATGTTTTTTTTTTTTACTTAAAATGATCGCGACAAGAAAAGGGGAATAGCCGGAAAGGCGAGCAGGGCAAATAGCTATAGAGATGAATGATGACGATGTGCATACAAATAATGCAATGGAGAGATGAAGCGAGAGAGAACAATGACTTCAAGGCCAGGCGTATAAGTTATGCCCGAGAAACGCGGATGAACAAACCTACAAAGAAACGGACCGTAAAAAGTTCAGACAAACGATGGTAAGCACAAAATAATTGAGGAAGCAAGCATATGTGCAAGGATTGTAATGGAGAAAAGATGCGCTGGAGAAGGGATTATTTGAATACCTACCTTTTTGCCGTAACAAAAAACAGTGGGAGCAGATGACAAAGGAAAGTTCAGTAGGATGGAAACAAGTATTGAACAATTGGAAGGATAACTAGGCAAGTGAGAGCGTAATGCAGAGACCTAGCAGAAATTCTATCAGAGATGTACGGCGGACCTGTGAGAAAACGGTCGAACAGAAAATCGGCTGGATAATGGCAAACAAAGATAAATAGATAGATAAAGGCATCATCAGACAGAGGAACAAACTGAGTCTTGAGGAAATATAAATGCTTTAAAGAATCATTGATATTTGGTTACGTGGCAATTAGTGTACTTCTACCTATCAACAATGGATGTTGAGAGCATTAATAAATTAGAAAATATGCAAAATTCTTCGCAAAATCGATTAAAATTCTATTGTTATTTAGTCTATTCATTATTGTTATTTAGATTGTGAGCGAATTACTACTGCTTGTCTATCCCTTTATACATATATACCATATATTACTATCCTAGATCTTTGTGTGCGACTTAATGTAGCACTTAATGTTATTAAAAAAGTTCTCTCTTGGCAAGAGTTGAGTGTAAGGAATTTCAATACATATCGGAAAGAAAAGAGCCTCCTCCACCCCTCTTTTGTTTCAGAATACAGAGCAATACTTAAGTTGTGATACGCTCTGCAACAACTGCGACTAGGGAACAAATGCTGTATTCTTGATATTCTGAATTCTTTTCAGTCTATTTGTCGATTTTTTTTTATTGAAATACCCAAAAACAGAAGGAAAAAATCAAAGCTTGCCGGCTTTAAATCCAATTCAGTGATCAACTATCTTAGCATTTGAAAGATATAAGAATATATCCGTTAATAACACTGATCTACCAATTTCAACTTTTTTCTTGTACGTTCGACTAAAGCAGCTTTTTTTGTATGCTACTGAATTTCAATACATTTAAAATGCCCGTTAAAACTGTGTTTTAGGTTTCTCCCCATCATTTATTGCTTATTATCTTAAATTCTTGTAAATAAAACAAATCTTTGTAGAAAATACATATTTCTTCAAATCAATTTCTTTAATAAAAGGAATATATATATATATATATATAGGAATATATATGTATATATATATATATATTTTTTATATATATATATATATATTTTTTATATATATATATATATATT
>KK502466.1:837843-913819 GCA_000688735.1 Glossina austeni | reverse complement strand
ATATATATGTTCCTATATATGTATATATATATATATATTTTTTATATATATATATATATATTTTTTATATATATATATATATATATATAGGAATATAAGCATATAGCATATATATATATGTATATATCCTTCGCACGTTTTTTTCTATGTCTCTCCTAACACATTACTCAATAAGGGCGCAGGATGGTATATATATGTAGGGTGACTAATGAAGAATCTATACGATTTTTACATTATATCAAGCGTGAAACGCAATGTATCAATATTTCATTACATTCCGATAATTAGTGCACTAGGTGCAGTTTATTTAGTGACGAGATTTTGACGTCATTTCATATGCTGTGGGACACTATCTAAAAATCGGGTGGGTTCGTGAATAGTAGTGACATCTACAGGTTATCTTACAAACCTATTCGGTGATGTGTCAGTTCACTTCTGGTTCTGGTGCATCTTCTTTTATTGTCCAGCAGTAGTTCGCCAATATCGCAGAAGTCTATTTCTTTTGATATCTTCTTTCAATATTTGAATTTTCCCATGTTCGCTATTTAATGCCACACACCTCTTTGGACAGTAGCCTATATGGCAATACAGGCAATCGACTTTCATTGACATATTAATATGCAAGTTTTGATACCAAATGACAAGATATGCAATCAGGTCTTGGTAGTTAGCCATTTTTTTTTTGTTTCCGAGAAAACTTACTTCGAACATCCTATCTTTCATTTTTGCATCATTGATTTTGGGAAATTTTTTCTGTTACCTGCTCTTTGTTTATGGCTATAATCAAATTTTAATGGGACCCAATTTTACGTGGAATGGGGGCAGAATTCTGTTCGTGATTTAAGAGACAACCTCCGTTGGCTTATTTTTCTTCTCTAATCAAACTCAAATACTCCACTTACATAATAAATGACAATATTTTATATAAATATCAAGGACTTTTAGGATATATGGCATTAGAGCGCAAAGAATTCGAGTACGTATCGTTATTATTATGTCATAATTAAGTATATGCCGTCATCTGTATTAAGGAAACCATAGTTAACTGGCGTGTGTATAAACCGAATTGTAGTCAATCGGAATAACAAGTCCTATAAAAATTAGTCATTGTGTCCAAAGATAATATTTTGGCTTTAGACCAGAGAAATTCACGAAATATAGGGAACTGAAATTTGTTAGGTGTAGTTAATGAAGTAGTTCTTAATAAGAATGCAGCGAAAGCTTATCGCTTAATACGCGCACTATTAACGAAAAGTTGAATGATTTTCATGAACTTCCCTTAAATGGTAGGTAACCACGATTCGCTGCAGGGCGAACTCTTTTCTTGAAATTTTCCCATTTTCCTGTTTTCCGTCACAGAGACACCCTTGAAATATTCTTTTACGAAATTTGTATTGAATGAAAATTGACATGAAAATCGAACTAATGAATATAAAATTATGTAAATTACGTAGCGAGCACAGTTATATTTAATGGACCATTTGTAAGGCGAAGATGTGCTATTAAAAAAGGTTTGCTATGAAATTTTGCCTAGTTATCCCTTACTTTACATCAGAAGAAACAAAAAACTCGACACAAGAAAAAAAAAAAAGAGAAAAAAAACTGTCATCTATTTTGTTCAATGTTAATATTGTTTTAATGAAAAATTACTTGTGTTCTCTCGACACCATTCTTACACTAACGTACTATCTCTTTTATAAGTGTATAAGGGAGTGTAAGGAATTTTTCCATTATCGAATATTATTTGTAATCTCTTCATCTATATAAAGATAACTACAAATTTTAAGAAATACATTTTTGGTTTGTTTGCTTTTAAATCACAATAAATACATAAACAAGAAAAAAAAAAAAAAAAAAAAAAAAAAAAAAAAAAATTAAAAAAAATAAATAGGAAAAAATTATTACTACAAGATAAGGACGATAAAGTAAAATAAAACAAATAATTTCTCATAAATTATATAATTTTATCATATATTCGAAGGAATTTTTGCCAAACTTGCATTCTTGCACCTTTCTGTGACTTTATTACTTCGCCAGTGACACTTTATGAAATTTATGATATTTGCTTGGCCTTAACAATTATTTCATAAATTTCTTGGTATATGTTAACAAACATCCTTCGATAACGGTTTACATCTAAAATAACAATACAATAACAGGACACTTGCACGCTTAATGTGCAATCCTTATCCATCGCTGAGTACAACGAACACATATCAATACATTGAATCATATTGTATGCTATATGCACTCTTCTTACACTCTGCTACATTGATTTTGTTTACCTAGTAAGTGTTGATCGTGTTGGTCACTGACTGACTCGCTTTCAAACCGTTATTAGTCTCTGGCTCTTTTGGAAATTATTAATGTGGCGCCAAACGCATGCACCTGGATAGTAGGGGTGACTAAACGACAGACATTTTGTGATGAAAGACATTCTAGTTAATTATTTTTCATTAATTTTACGCAATAAAATACCAAAGCTTGAACCCTGTTGCCATGCAAGAACATACTTTTCATGGGAGTCTTATACGCGAGCGGAACGAAATTCAGAGATTTTATTATTTTTTTTCATCTATTTGCGCCATGAAATACTAAAAATTAAATATTGTTGCCGTTTAAAGGCCTAATTTGCATGAAACCCCTTATATGAGCCGGGTTTCATTAAATATGCGCACATCAGTCGAATGCTTTACAATTAATTAAAGACTCGTCATTACTAAGAACGGCATGCATGGCATGGGGGCAAATTTTTCACAACAATTTCATTTACGGAGATATTACTGCTTACCAAATTTCTTCATGTAACATCTTTTCCAAAAGAAAGCCGTTTCGGGGGAGTGGTCTTAAATATGGTCATACCCAGTGGTGTTGTGCTAATTTTTTTTTTTTACCGGAACGCGTATATATAATTATATAGACAGGGCCGATCCTGAGTAGGCGGCCGCTCTATGCGGTGAGTAATAATAATAATAAGTAATAAACTAATAAAGTTTAAAACATCTACCAATACTGGAAACCAACATCTGGAAATTCTAGTTCACAACAAATGTATAATAATAAAAATTCTTAGCATTAGCCGCAGACCCATTTGGGTATGGCACTAAACTATACCAGGGTATGATGAAATCTTTACTTTTTTAAAATTTTATATTTTTTTCTTCTAATGTTTTTTATAAATTCTCGTTATCAGTAATCATTTTTAGTTCCGGAGCGTTCCGGCTCGACGACACCACTGGTCATACCAAACCAAATTTCGTCAAAAATATCTGAAAAATTATCACAGACAAGCTTAAATCAGTTCAGAAATTGATTGTAAAATGATCGGTAATAAAATGTGGATCTAATCTTAATGATACATTACATATATCCACACACAACAGTAGTGCATCATGTATAGCAAATAATGTAGAGTATGCAAAGAAGAAGAAACAAAAACTTAGTATCGTTCGCAAGCCATTCACGGTGCAAGTAAGGATTCCATTACTGTCTACGTACGCATCAAAAATCTTATATTTTATGCACATTCTTGATAAACGGGAAAATCTGTCCCTAAGTTCATATAGCATAGCATGTTCCTCTGTCCTAACAACCGGTGAACTTTCATAAATTGAAGCAGAGCCTTGTCCTGGCACATACATATACTCATTTTCATGGTCGAAAGTAGCCGAGATTCGTTCGAGGTTCATGCCATAGGAGGCAGGAAGATTGTAAAAACAATCTCAGCAAAAATTTTTAATATTTTGCATTCGGGAACACGATGCCAGCATTTATTGGCAGCAGCCATTACCGTTTGTACTTTATTTTTCAAACTTCCCCAAGTCACTTGTATTCGTATTTTGTATTTATTTTCTTTAATGTCTCTGCAATGCAACAACAATTACATTTTTACGTTCAATTCTATAGCTAATTAGTGGATTAATATCTTCTCAATAGTTATCTGGCGCGCACTATTTGACAATTGACTTGAATAGTTATGACAATAATTTTTACTTAAGATAGAAAGGAGTGAGAAAGAAGTGAGTTTTCACACGAAGAAGTGTTGGTTGTAGTCAGTGCTACAGACTTCTGGACTTTTGGAAGGGCCGTTACGAATTGTTATACCGGGTAATAATCCCGCAGGGACGTGTAAAAGAGTTTCGTATCTTACTAATTACCAGTGAACTATGCCAACGCTCTTAAAAGTTTCGAGTTCTATAGGCGAACTTATAAGATGAAGTTTTTATCAATAATACGCAATGGCGGTCAATGGCGTGATGAACGTTTCGAAAAGTCCTATATCGATTGAATCGAATCCACAATCGAACGAAAGAACGACCTAAAAATTTAAATACACCAAAAAATAAATATTTTAAAGGCCTTCTAAATAAACACAAATCTATTTTTGCTCACAGAACCGCGTTTCCAATTATACTATAGAGTATTCTAACCTTCACTTTCTAACTATGTACTCTTAATCTTTCAGCCATAACAAGGAAGAAATATGTTATTATGCGGAGACTTTCTATTATATAAGAAGATTTGCAATTGCCTGACAAACTTGTACGTCGTAAGCTAGATAACAAATTACTAATAATTGCCATATACGATATGTTACATATAACAATTTTTGTTGTTCTCTTAATACAACTAATCCCTTAGATAATGTTCCCTACGGTGAACGTTAGAAAAAGACGAGGGCAGAGAAAGATATAAGAAGTGCGTAGGAAAACGGTAAGGAGAGATTCTTGTGTGTGTGCCCCAATCGGTTATGCTTTTCATGGCTAAGCCCTCGTTCTAGCTACTACAATGGATGGTCAAAACCTGCGCTGAGATTTGAATGTGCGACCACCACAACTTGGCAGTTGCGACTCTTATCTACTCGGCTTTCCAGCAGTCAACGCTATGTATCGTAGCGTGGTGCGCTAAAAATATGTACATAAGTAAAAGGTGAGAGGATGGACGGTCACTATAAATGAAGCGAAAATTTTCGCATTTTCTACTAACACAAATCGTTAAATAATCCCTAAGATTGATTCACAGATGTCGCCTCTACAAGAAAATCCTTATTAGGTTTAGAAAGTGCCAACCGATAAACGAAGTCTGCCAAAATTTCATTTCTTTTCGAGTTATAGTTTAGTGGAAAAGTTCAAATTTCATGCATTGATTAAACATTGCTTTTGGACGGACACAATTACAATTAGCTTCCTCTGTCGGAGACAGCAATCTGTCAGGTGGTTTGCTGATATCAAACGAAGTCGTACGGATGGCGATAATGCTAAATACAGCGGACACATAAAAGAAGTACTTATACCTGAAAATGTAAAGAAAATTTTGGAAACTACAGTTTCGCGGACTCAGTACCGCGTACATGTACCGACCGTCCGTTGATTGGAACAAATCTACTGAGAATTGTGTAACACGATCATAAACGGAACAGTTATGGGATGGTTGTGGTTTTCTATTTATTGACTGCATTGAAAACATAAGAAAGATAAACAGCAAAGATTATACGGCTCTGCATGATAAAGAAATAAATATTCCTTCACCAAGACAAGACATCGTTTGTAGCTACGTACCTTTTAGAAAAGTCTTGATTGAAAAACCAATTTACCAAAATATAGACTAGAAGAAGTAAATGCTTTCCTACGAAGGCAATGCTCCGGGTTGCAAGTCGATAGCTACAATGGCATGATTTTTTGAATCAAAGTTCGAAATGCTGTCCTTTTCACCTTATTCTCCATATTTGGCTCCCGGAAACCATTGTTTGTCTGCAAATCTCAAAGGGAGGCTCAATTCAAAGTGGTTCGAATGAACGAATAAAGTAATTGCTAAAAGTAAAGCGTATTTTGGGGGTCTAAGCAAATTCTTCTATAAAATTGCTATCGAAATCTTTGAACGACGTTTTAGTGAACGTCCCACTATCGGAGAGGATTGCATTGATGAATGAAGTCGACTTTTGCAAAAAAAAAAAATTTTTGTTATTTAGCTCCGGGACTTATTGACCGACAGGTTAGCTAAAGTGCGACGATAGTTCTTGTCAGGAGAAAATATGGAAGTTGAACAATATTATGAAAAATCCGCCAATTTATCGATCAAAAAGTGCAGCTACTGCAACTTCCGTCAAACGATCAAATCAAGATTCCACTTTGCTCTTAATAAAGTGAATAAAAGCAGGGAGCAGTTTTTGAACTTGAAATCGGTAGACCACTGTTCTTTCAATATCTAACCGATATTATTAATCCATGCTCGAGTCATGGTTGAGACTAAAATATAATGAAAGTGCTCCCTGTGACTTATGGTGACTAGAATTTTCTCATGAAAAGGTTCAATATTTTTTAAATTATTTGATACGATTACATACGAAAATGTTTCCATTACCTAAACTATTTACCAAAATTCTCAAACCAAATCAAAAGAAAGTGTTCATGGGCTCCGACCCACATATTAAATTGTTTTCAGAAATACGTGATGAGACGAATTTGACTTTGACACTGAGGCATAAGCATATGTAATTTTTGTGGAAACTTAGGAAAAAGTAAATAAATTGATTTTACCGCCATTGATAATGCCCGGAGCTCGATTTGTATACGTAAGGCAATATATTTTATTTCTATAATCATTTAAGCAAACAAATTTAAATAAAATTGAAATTTGTTAACTTTCATACCCAAAAAAAAAAAAAAAAAAAAAAGTGACCGGATTTAAATACGAAAAATTACGTGTTTTATGTTTGCCAGGCAAATAGAAGAATATAATAATAAAAAAAATATACATATATATATAATCTTTTTTATGATTATTGAATCGTTTTATAAATATGTCTACTGTACTTGATTGGGGACAATATTCCTTCGCTTACAATGCACATAAATTTCAAGACTTACCGTTCAATATATATATCTACATAATGTTATAGGTGTATATATATATATATATATATATGTTAAGCATTGAAAAGACAGAGACAAGAGTCGTATCATACAAAAGGCTTTTGTTGATTGTATTTTAAATGCATTTTTTGGATATCTTAGCAATACGTACGTCATAGCGTATAGTGTAGTAAAAAAAGCCTAACGCTATCGAATAATAGGAAATATTGAACGACTGTTGTATTGTAGGCATGGGCTCGACTACGCTCGAAATGTCAATGATACAATAAATGATATTTTCATGTACCTACCTACCTACCTACCTATCTGTATCATACTTCTATGTATGCTGTGCTTGAGCGATTGACTTTAAAATTTTCTTTCTCTTAAATATTATTACTCTAGACATGCTACTATTCATGCACTATATGAAAAGTTTCCCTTCTGTTGAATAATGTTAAAAGAAAAAAAATATAAAAAAAAAAAAATAAAAAAATGAAAAAATAAAAAAAATGGAATCGCTTAAAAAAGTACACGCGCACGTTTTATTCGAATTTGAACGTTAATAATCGATCCCTGAGGCATATTAAAAAATAAATCCGATTTAAAATTGCACTACTTTTTCTTTTCTCCATCTCTCGACTTCATATAAAAAATTTTTTTTGGTTGATTTTAGCTTTCTTTTAACAGGCAGGGGCAGGAGACATGGTTTAACATGTGCAAAGAATTGTGGGTTTATTTCAAATAACATATGCGCCTTTTTTATGGTTGTGTATGCAATGCGTGTGGGTGGAATGGCAAAATCTTCAACTTGTTCTTTAATTTTTTTTTTTTTTTCATTTGGCATTTTTTAAAATTTTCATTTATTCCCGCGTTATTTCCAAACCATAACATCATAAGACGTATACTAGATAAGTTAGTGCGTTGGTAAAAGCTAAGCATAGAATGTTTAAAGATATAGCCTTGATAAATAATATATACCCGATGTTAGATAGAAAAGTTTAGTGACTTGGTTTGGCCATTAAATTGCTAAGAATGTTTTGCATTCATGAACATAAATATGATAAATTCCTTAAGCAAAAAAAAAAAATCTATTAACTAACACGTTTTAATCGTTAAACATTTTTATTGAAATCAATTATCTAGTACTGCGCGACAATGCTTGAAATAAATAATTTCGTCATTTAAGGATTAGTGCTGTAACTTGAAGGAAGTGCTTTCATAGCAGAGACTCTCAAGCTTGAAATTGACTTAGAAAAAATTGATTTGGAAAAAATTGCCATCGCGAAAGAACTGTGGTGCTTGAAATTGCAATCCAACTGCGAGAAGAACATCGACTTGACACAAAACTTTAAAAAACTTTTCTTCGAAGATTTTTTTTAGTACTTTGTTCAAAAACTTGAATAGAAGAAAACAATTTCATTAAAAATGACGCATAAAGAAACAAAAAGGATTTTCTAGCAGATAAACCCAAATATGAATCACAAAACCTAATAATTTGCAAAAGCGTTGAAATTTTTGATAAAAATGACACTAAATTACTAAAATATGCATTCACTTGATCTTCAGGGGCAATTGTGAAAGTTCCCTCCGTAAAACCATTGAAAGTGGTCAAAACTGATCAAAAGCAGTCAGACTAACCAGCGAATGCAACACGACATAGGTTTTTAGAATTTTATTCAGATTATACAAACATGTATTCGAAAACTTAGTCAGTTCTTAGCATGTTCAAGAGAAACATATGTGTTGGTACCGTTGATAGGAAATTCATTGTATATCAGGGTTTTTGCAATAGGAGATGCTTCCTCGGCAATCGCGACTATCTAATCGTATACGTAGGTTCGAATCTCGAGTGCGATGCAGTTTACTTTTGCCGCAGCTACGATGACTGTTCAGCCGGTAAAGGCCTAATGCTTACTGATTGAACACACAACCGCTAGGCTGCGGCCATCATTTCCGTATCGTTTTCGCTTTCTTCAGTTCTATCCAAAAGTTGTATAAATTCATGTTTAATAAAAATATTACCTCTTGTTATTATTATCAAAAGACATTTGTATGAAATTTTCTCTAAATTATTGCTAAGCAGCTGAACTTTATTTATTTTGCCAATCACTGAACTCTTGCATACTCTTACATGCAATAATTTTTATTCTTATTCATATTACTAACTAACGTCTCTCAGTTCCCTTAATGTTAATGCGTAGAAGTACTATTTTACCAGTACTTACCGTTCATTATTTTATGGTTTCACCATCCCTCTCTTTCTGTATCTATCTTTTAGACCTTAGAGCTTAAAATATTAACGTTATGTAAAGGTCTTCAAAATTCGTCTAAAGCTTAATGGAAAAAGTTTCCGAGTAAATGTGTATCACTTGTACACTTTACGTTTCTTATCCCGTCTATTTATGAACTTCAAGCGTCTTTGCCTGAGTTCTTATCTTACTATAAATTTGAGAGAAATTTTTTTCATCTTTTTTTTTTCTTTTTTTTTTTTGTTCTTTTATTTCAATCCAATGTTTATTTGCTTAATAGCAATTGTTCGAAATTGCACAAAAAAAAAAAAAAAAAAAAAAAAACGGGTTCTTGCGCACAAGTGCAAACAAATGCCGATAATGTCACTCGTTCGATTATTAAGAAAATTTATAGTATTTTAAGCAAACTTGAAGAAATATTTGATCATAAATTTGAAACATTTAATAAAATTTTAAGTGATTCAGACGATAATTGTGCAAAAGTTTTCTTTTTTTTCTTTTATCGTTTGCAAGAATTTGGTGAATACAACAGCAAAGCTGTACCTGTTTGCCGTGAGAGGCATCTTAATTACTTATCACGTGTTATATAAAAAGCATTATTTTACCTATCGTTTCCGTACACCCGTTTAATGGACGGCTATTCCTGTACTGTAAATATGAAAAAATGGTTTACTTATATAATGAGCAGGAGATAAGTGATTGAATTAAATTTTCTTTTGCAAAGGATTTCCTTAATTCTCGGTAATTCTCGGTAAAAACAATTGGTTGCGCTTGAGCATGAAGACATAATATGCCACCCGTTTGACAAAACGTATGTCCGAACGCTTTAGGGTTTTTAAAGTGATTAAAGAAACAACGATTAGCTTAAATTCTCATGGCTGGCGAAATTGTGTCCAAATATGTCGACAAGTTTATGTTCAGATATTCCACGGAGATCTGGGCACTGACTGAGTCCTTGAATAAGACTACTCTCTAGTGAAGTTGCCCGTATTTCGTGCAACACGTTACCATTGAATTGGTATTAAATAATAGAAAATAAGACAAAAATCTTTATCGAGTCCTCTCGTGTGTTACTATTATTCAAAAGGTGTAAAACTAGCTTTTTTATGTAATCCCACACTGAATGATACACTGAACTTATTTAATATAAGAAAGTTCGACGATCAAGTCACTCGCGTCGTTCCTTTACACGAAATCTTTAATTTCTATTTTTTTTTTTTCTTAATTTTGGTGCCGTTTTTATCAAGACAGATGAACTTGTTCACAACTATCATATATAAGAACAAGTAAGAAAGTTATAGCCGAGTCTCGCACACCCACCACTATGCTTTTCGCATTATACTCTTCAAGTTCTTTTTTTTGACACCCATCCCCCCGGTATTATTTGGCAAAAATTAATCGCGGTGTCTAAAAATGCAAAATAGTTTTAAACATTCGGTCTTGTTTGCCTTGTTCGATAAATAGGCATAAAACCTCAAAAAAGTGACAAAAAACAAAATTTAATCGCTTGGAACTTTGTATCGGCTTGGGTTATGTTTTCCATTTTTGCAAGTAGGGAGTAGAGTGTTTTGCAAAGTAAATGTGGAAAATTTCCAACCCAGCCGTCCAACTTTAATAACTTTCGAGTAACAAGGAAAAACCCGCAAGTTTACGCTCCACTAAGCGCTTCTGTTCCGATCAATTTCGCCTATTTTCAATACCAACCTGCGCGCAGGAACTTCCAATGTTTCCACCAAACTTGAAGCTGATATGTTCACTTTTGCAACCAGGAGAGTGCCAACAACACACACCACACAAACACATAGACGGACAGACATGGCTAAATCAAGGCAAGAATTTCACGCTGATCAAGAATATATATATAAACTTTATAAGGTCTCTGAAGCTTCTTTTTGGGTGCTACATATGTTATGGAAATAAACAAAATGACTACACCCCGATCTTACAGTGATGGGTATAATGAAAGGAGTAGAAGATTAAACTCGAACTAATCGCTTGATGACATCTGTCACGTCAGTCGAGAAGAATATGTGCTGGCTGGTAAGGGAGGATCTCATTATTTGTTTACAGCTAAAATAGAGCAAGAACGATCAAAAAAAGGAGAGCCATTGAGTTGCAGTTTTTCAGAAACCCTCCTCAGAAGGAAGCCTAAGCACTGAATAACGAATATATATATGAATAAAAGATATCGAAAGGACCAGAGATGTTCGATACCCTACTAGTGGTTTGGTTATCAGAGTCGGAAGCGAGTGAAATAGAGAGAGAGAGACAGAGAGAGAGAGAGAGAGTAAGAGGGAGAGAGAAAGGAAAACTGAGGGTAATCCTTGCGATTATTGCAGAGACAAATTTGAGGTTTTTGCCATTGAAGATAAAAAAGACTAGAACGGATGTTTAGAGTTCGAGGTCATAGAAATTCTAAAATATTCTGTTTAAATCGGCTTAAGATAAATGAAACCTAATTATTAATGCACATATCTGGGCAATCGATAGTTTCGTACCTTTGCATATTAATTATATCTTAGATTACGTTATATGTGCATTAACAGTTTATAACTAACAAGACATTTCATTGAAGACGGCATTCATGCGTGCTGGCGTAGATATAGGGATGATGAATCCGCCTCATATATAATTACATTGCATAATATTTTATAATTGTACAGTAGCTTAGTATTGCATAAAAATCATAAACGGTTGAATGATATTTAAACCTATGAGTAGCGAATGTAAACGGGCGGAGATTAATTAACACACAACACACTAGTGAGCTATAAAATAATTCCTAGAAACATATAAAATGATAATAACTTCGCTCACGTGTACACACAGTTACAAAATACATAAAGGCACTTACTTGCACATGTAAGTCCCTGTACGAGGAAAGTTATTAGTTAATATGTTCGTAATGAATACGTATGAGAAGAAAACCATAAAACTGAAATTGACTTCTTCAGGGTAACCGGTAACCAAGCAGGATACACGTGAAGCTTAAGATTGGGGGCAAAAGAAAAGAACAATAATATGAGGAAATGGTGAAGTTTATTTTCTTTGCTCTTTCATCATTATTTATGTAAATTTTTTTTTATTTTCTTTGTGTTTTTTGGAAAATTTGCAAAGTTTTTATTATTGAAAATCTTATCTAGAAGTAAATAAATATATTGCAAAAGGCATTTTTTTTTTTTGTTTTTCTTTTTTCAATTTTTATACTTAAAATCAAAGAGAAAGAAAAAAAAAAAAAACACTGGGAAAAACTTAATAAATAAATAATGACTAAAAATAAGAAGTGAGAACAGATGTAAACTTTTGGAATAAATAAGCAAAAGTTTGATTTTTGGTTTTTTTTTTTGCTTGCTTGCTTGTGCGTGTATGCCAAAAATCAAGCAACATGTCGCATACAGATTAGCAATGATAAAAAGAAACAAAAAAGAAAGCAGTATAAAGAAGAAAACGACTCTTTTTTTTCGAGATATATGCCCAAGGAGAAAATGAGTAAGAAAATTAAACCTTTGGGAGGATAATGAATTTGGAAACTACAAGCTTAACAAACACATAGCACACATTAGGAAAAGTATTTTATATGCTGACAATAGTCACACAACCTGAATAAAAAGAAATCTAAGAGCGATTGAATCTACACGTTTTAAATTTCAAGTTCTTTTTTAAACAATTTCGATAGCCAGGTATCTGCACACACACGATAGAGATACCGATCATAATTGGGAAGAGACTATATTCGATTTAGGTCGGATTTTGTAGTTCTCGATTATCCCGTATGTGTCACATGTACGCATGTACGCATCTAGGCAAGTCTGCATTCGTTATTGCGGTTAAATTTAGTCACGATGCACGTCGGAAGCAATAAGTGGGCTTACAGCCAATACGAATTTCACACTACATATTCTACACAAGACGCTGAGAACAATAACTTGCATAATGGCACGTATTATATAATATGGAACAAATCTATGAAAACTTATGAAAAATTGAGGAAAATTAACCTCTCTTTCTACTGTCGTTTTCAGAGTTGATTAATATTTATTTCCCATGTCTAAGATTCTGAGAGGATACTAAGCCTTTTTATATTATTTGTCAGATCTCGACAAAACAAGTTAATTATAATAGTATATGCGTGGACTGTGTTGACCAACGCGACTTTTCTATTCGCTTTATAGTAATTATTTATTGCATTATTTAAGTTCGCTTCGTTGTTAAAAGTGTTTGCTAATAACCGATTAAACTTTAATACCGATTGCTTTTAAAGCAATAAAGTGAAATCTTATGCTTCTTGTTGGCTTTCAAAATGTTTTCCGAAATAATCCGTATTTGTTTTACACTGCATTTCTCATTCTGCATCGCTTTCCCTAACCAAGAGCATAGCTCCAAAGTATAGGTTTTCAAGGATTCATCCAGTCATTCCGTCACTCGCCTTTGTAGCTTTGAAAATTGTTACCTCGCCAGTTCTCCCTTTAACATGTGAAAATGAAAAGAATATACTATCGGAACCACCATCTAGATGCCTCGCCAATCTCTTCGAAGTTTTGAATGTTCCAAAATTTAACTATTTGCACCGATTTGATGGCGAAAAATGATTCGATATTTCTGCTTTCGTTTCCTGTTTTTCTAGAAAATGCACCGAAGATCCCAAGTTTTCCAAAAAAAAGTTACTTTTTCTTGAAGAATTTTAAGCTTTTACTTTTCAGGCGACCTCATAGGCGAGATGCATAAGCGAGATGAATAACAAAAGATACATAGGCGAGATGCGTAGATGAGTTTCTATGTAACTATTGTAAATCAGCGAAATTTTTTATGAGGAGCTCGATTGAGAGGCGAAATTATCAAAAATATAGTCGAAAATTTCGAACGGAAAGTGCTTCCTCAAAGGGATCTTCCATTTCAAATGGGTTCAGATTCTTGACATATCATTCCATAAAAATGCACCAGAATCTTAGAACAACATTTGATAAATTGTATACCTCTTAAGGACGACAATATTGACGAGTGAGGTTGAATTTTGGATAAAAGTTTCCTTCTCAGTTCTGGGACTTATTGACCGATACATTGTCATAGTCTTTTTTACTTTTGCATGATCTATAGTTGCTAAGTACACATATGTGTCTAGTTTTAGATTTCTTTCGTCTATGGTTTACTGATAGGCGTGCGATAGGTACACGATCGGATAGTCGGACTTTCGGACAAATTCAGTCAATTGGGTTCAGTGTAGCTGAAAGTCGCAATCTGCTACTTTGTGGGACTTCGAATACCTATTTATGAAATATTCTGGAGATTACGGATATATACGTCTATACTCCGGTCGCAGATGTAAAGAATTGTTGTAAGCCTTACAAGAGGTCATGATAGCTTAAAAAGCTGAAATTGAGTAAAAATTTTAAAATATTTTTCATTAAAAGGCTACAGACTATAGCAGATATGATTATTTCCTTTCTTATTGACTTGAGCTGACTTAAAATGGTGATTTCTTTCTATTTATGTGAGAAGGTGAGTATGAACATCACTTCAAGTATCATTTTTTTTTTTCTATACTTTTATGTGTAAATTGTTTTGTATTCAATTTTTAATGAATGAACAAAATGATGCACACAAAGAAAAACTTTTCTTTTTTCCTTTTGTGGACTCTTGCCACTGTTGATAGCTACTCTTATATGCGACTTTAGTGTGAAGTTTGTTTTTTTTTTTTTTTTTTTTGCTTTCTTATGCTTAATGCTACTGATGTTTATCTATTAAAGAGTAGAAAGAAAGAAAATAATCGTTGCGATGATTATTTTAAGCACGCTTCACATTTCCGCTTTTATTTATTCATTTTTTTTTTTTTTTTTATTCCTTTAAATGTCTTTTTAAGCATCTTTTTTATTAAAATTTTCTACTTGCACTCCCGATACCCAGGTTTTTTCTTAAGAATTCAAAAAAAAAAAACAAGTATTAATTCAATTTGTTGTTTTTGTTTCTATTTATATTTACATATATAGATTTTATCAAAATTTGTCATATCTTTCCCTACAGTCATGGTATCCTTTTGGCGTATAAAAAATTTATTAATGGATTTTTTAACTTCATCGTAATGTTTGTAATCAACAAATATTTTAATTATTCTCCCAAGCCAACGAATATTTCGATGTGGCTATAGAACTACATTTCTTTGATTATTATTATTACTGATTATTCGATAACATTTTTTGTACCAGCGTCGCAATTGCTTTTCGAAATAGGATTTCCCCGCTTGTTTGGCTACTACTGAATCGAGTCATATTCACTTATTTAAGTATTGAAATTTAACAATATTTACTCCATAAATTTAAGAAAATAGTAGTTTCAGAAAATCGGTTCACTTTTAAATTCAATTATGACGGATTCGTTCAGATATTTAATTGATAGGTCACATCCGAAATTTCTAAGCTTTGCTTTGCTCTATGAAAACTAGCAATACATTTGATTTTCGTAATATTGAATCCATTTGTACCCGTCCCTTGATTATGTTTGTTTAAGCGAAAAATAAACAGCGAGCGAGGTTTGATTTCAAAAATCAAATGTATTGCTAAAGACAAATATCCTGGCTTGTGGGTGACAGACATATGTGGAGCGCCAGTTTTACGATTACGGTACACAATACTTTTCCATGCACACATCCTGACATTTAGGGGAATAATCATAATTTATTTTTTAATTTGATTAGATTTATGAACTGATCTTACGAGACCTTGGGCCAAAAAAAAACGCTTAAGTGCATCAAATTTCATTAAAATATCTTAAAAATTTTGCGGCTTATAGGTTGAACACTAGAAAACAATGCAAACAGATGGACAGGCAGACAGACAAGCTTAGATCGCTATAATAAAAGGCGGATCTATCTCAAACCTCTTTGGGTGTTGCATATATCTGCGTAAGCTTAAGACACCCTTCCATCACAATTGGTACAATGAGATCTTATTGGGAAATGAAAACGTACCTTGAGAAAGGTGATTTTATCGGAAGAGGTTTAAATATACTACACCAAACTTATATTTCCAACCAGTACCTTGAACTAATTCGATGTAAGCGCCATATAGAAACTTCTTTTTAATAAGAAAATTTATATGGGAAGGGCTTCAGTAACGTTCCTTCTTGGGCCTTAACTTGTTAGTGTATTAAGTTTGATCAAAATATCTTAAATATTGCGAGCTGCAGGTTAAACGGGCAAATCCGTGGGCAGATAGGCTTAAATCGATAACGGATAACGTCGAAGTTTAATTAGATCAGATCATGATTTTCATTCATTCAATTACTAAAATATATTATTTTATGGAAAATAAGTAATTCATTCTGTCTTCTTCTTGAATCCTCTTAATATAAAGTTTGAAATTGTATTGGAATTATCATTTCTTAAGGCAGTTATATTTTATTCACGGCGAAAGTTACGTTTGTACGTAGCTTGTTACACTTACTACAACATGCCACCGATTGTTTCTCGCATATACCTTAAGAAGTTTTCCATATACTTTAAAGCTATTATCTGCCGCACATAGTGCGAGTAAATTTTATGCGTTTAAGGACAACTTTAATTAATTTTTTTTTCGCCTTTTCTTTTTTTTTTCCAAATACTAGTTTATGGTGTGGAAAAAATTTGTTATGATAATCAGTATATGGAAGGGTCACCCAACTGAATGATAGTAAGACTTAACATATCATAAAATATTTATAAAAATATTACAGTACTATAATATTATCCATAAAAAGAAGAAGAATGTTTAAGCTTATGTCTTATGAGAAAGTTCAAGATAATGATAAGTGAAACGATTGTGTTGGCCAGTAATTGCGGTTAAACGCAATTTAAAAGGTTTAAAGGTTCATAGGTAAGGTTTTAGTGTTGGTCGAATGTTATTAAAGCCTAAGCCAAATGGAATGAATACAATATGTAATGGTCAATAAAAAACCGAAAGAGAGTAAATAAACAAACAAATAAAGAGGATTTAGTTTAAGGCCTAAAATAATCAAATAAATATACAAAATAAAGATGCACAAGATGAGAGTACCCGACTGATACTCATCCATAGAAAGGTAACGAAAAGCAAATAACGACGCACTTATGCTTATATAAAACATAGCTAGGAAAATACTATTTTTTTATAGGTAGCGGTAAGTGTAACGGTAATTGTATTAATACCAAATAAACAAAATGCAAGAAAAGGTCTCATTTATACAAGAAAAACAATATAAAACAGCATGAAAGGAGAAGCAAGAAATATTTAAGCGGAAAGTGAAAAGCGAAAAGGTATACAAACAATTCCAAATAGAATCGCTCGTAGACAGGTCATCAGCATTTTAGAAGCACCATGAACATCAGCTTCATCGTCACTGTTATTATTATTATTATCTTTAGGCCATAAACATATCTATATATATATATATATATATATATATATGTATATATATATATATGTATTGTTTGTGTGCGTAAGCCCGAGTGCAAGGACCAACAATATTTGCACATAAATAAATAATATTTATTTTAACTTTGGGAATACTTTACCGGACAGAACATTGATCATAAAAATTCCAAGAAATATAATAAAAGCTGGTCGCAAGTGCATGGCAAGTTTAAGTTGATTATAACGCTTACGGTCATCATCACAATAAAATAGATGCAAAAAGTAGAATAGAAAAATTTAAGAAAAACTAACAACGAATATAAACCACCACTAGCACTACCACAGCAACCACGACCGTACATTTCCCATGACATGCAATAAGAAAATGCTGTAAATTATTTCAATAGTCCGAATAATGGCAGAGGAGATAGACAGAGAGAGAGAGAGAGATAAAGACAAAAATAGAAAAGGAAAACACAGAAAAAAAAAAACAAAAATAGTATCGAATTTAGCTTAGCAGGGTCAGCCATATATGTGTTGTTGTTGTTGTTGTTGTTACTATGTTATGTTAACAGATGAAAGTGCTAATATTACATCATCTGTGGCGGTAATATTGGAGATGATGACCTCTCTTACTTGTACATGTCACTTGAATTTGTCCTTTAGCTTTTTTTTTTTTTTGTCTTTACACTACTCATATACGTAATATATATATATATACAGCTCCTTGTTAAACATTACTTAATAGGCTTCGACACATTGATGGCTTTTCATCGACGCCGTTTTTGTGTTCCACTCTTTCTCTTCCTGTTTTGACCGCATTGCATTTCAGTTCATACTTACACATATATATATCCTCTAGGGATAGCAATTTTTATTGATGGAAGGACATCAATGTGGATGATATGTTCATGACCATGATGTTACTAATGTTACTGTAACTAAAAACTTAAAATGCTACACACATTCGTGCATATGCAGGTATGTATGTGTGTATGAGTATTGTTGTGACATTTTATGAGGTCCCTTTAGAGCTGACAGTGCACGAAAAACTAATTGAATTTGAAAAGTGCTGAACAATGTTATTCGATTAAAACACTACAATTTTTCTCCTTTTTATACTTTTTTTTTTTTTTTTTTTTTTTTCAAAATAAAATTTGCGGTAAAATTTTATGCCAAATGGTTTCGCTAAAACTTCTTCTATGTTGAAAGAATTATCAGCTTCTCCGCACGATCATTTTAAGATATCAATTTTATGAACTTAAACTGAACAAAGAAGACAGACAGTTATCGACCTTGGATAATAGTTCGTGTACGATTTATTTGTCATAACATATTTGATTTCGATATTTGACAAAAGAAGCGTCAGTAATCGGAAATGACTTGAAAGAAACAAGTTAACGAAAACAACTAGCATCACCTTAATGAAGAACCGTATACCAGGGTCGACAAAATGCAGCTGCTAAAGCCGCACATGATTTTTTCTATCTTGCTGGATGCAGCGCCTAAGCAGTTAGGGGTTGCAAAGTCTGGTCATTAGAGGTGCATGGGTTTTTTTTTCTTTTGTTTACGTAAGATCGTAATTTTACGTTAAAACTTATCTGCAGTCGCGAAGCGCTAGATTATGGCATTGCTGGCTTCAGTAAATTTCTTGTACAAACTTGGGATCCGCATGAGCAGTCTGGTAAGTAAGAATCGCGACTATGATGTCTGTGTTCGTACGTCCAAATTTCATGTGCGGTAGAATTTACTTTGGTCGTAGCTATAGTGAATGGTCTGGACATCGACCAGATTGTGGCTACCACGTCTCTATCTTTTTCTTTTCCTCATTTTTTTCCGACTGTTACTGCGTTACACGAATAGGTGATGTCCACTGAGTGCTTGGTACATATTAAAAAAAAAAAAAAAGTGGAGAGTTTCACAAATTCGCGAATATCCCCGACAGTTAAAATGAAGAAATGGAAAACGAAAATTGTTCATAAAATTAATTGGAATCTGAAACGATTCAGTTATGTCGTATCGGTCGTGTGTATACCGACCTGGTTACATCTCACGGTTCCGATACTGAATTCGTATTTATTCGATTGTCTGCCCTTTCATTGCTGTTGGAACAGTCGCGAATAAGGCGATAGTAAGTTCAAATCAGTTATGTCCATCGGTCGTGTATACCGACCTGGTTGCCTCTCACGGTTCCCATACTGCATTCGTATTTATTCGATTGTCTGCCCTTTCATTGCTATTGGAACAGTCGCGAATAATGCGATAGTAAGTTCAAATCAGTTATGTCCATCGGTCGTGTGTATACCGACCTGGTTGCCTCTCACGGTTTCGATACTGAATTCGTATTTATTCGATTGTCTGCCCTTTCATTGCTATTGGAACAATCGCGAATAATGCGATAGTAAGTTCAAATCAGTTATGTCCATCGGTCGTGTGTATACCGACCTGGTTACATCTCACGGTTCCGATACTGAATGCGTATTTATTCGATTGCTTGCCCTTTCATTGCTATTGGAACGGTCGTGGTCGCGAGTATTGCGATAGTAAATTAAAACATGGCATAAATAATATTAGTTAAGTCAAATCTGGATATGGGAAAAAACGTCTAATTCACAATGGGCGGTCTACAGCCTACTGAAAATGCCATTTAGCAATATTTGTAAGATTCATACCAAAATTATCCCAATGCGCTAACGGACACGTTAAGTCCCTGCAGTACGCTTTGTTTCGAGGCGAAGAGTATGAAATATTACTTTCAAGGCGAAAATTATTCCTTATTTGTTTAATTTTGAAAATTACTTTCTTCATTTTGAAGCAACTGCTGGTACTTATGTTTATTGTCAATATTATCGGTAATCTATCGAATATAGATGCATCCAAAGACCTAAGTGCAACATATATTCTCGAATGTTGCGTATGGTTTGATGCAATTAATGCATCCCATCGATTGGGTGAAAGGTAAGGAAATCTGCGGAAAAAAAAATGTGGAAATTTCCACAATAAAGCAATAAATACATAATGCGGATTATCCACACCCTAATGTTTATATTGAAAATCCATTACCGCAAAAACCACTTGCCGTCACTACTACCTCTGATATGTACCTTAAGCGACCATCAACCGAAGAAGAAAAAATAAACTGTTTTTGGTTACTTTTTTATTCGTTTTTAACTCCCAGGGAATATATGTAAAAAATATAAGCGACACACAATAAACAAAATTGTAACACTTGACAGAACAAATCCCGCAAAAATTGTAAGATTTCTCCAGTTCTTCAGTATAGCAAAAAAAAAAAAAAGGAAGAAAATAAGCAAAAAAAAAAAACCAAATAACATTTGGTTCGGTACATAATTCACGGTTATAAGCCGAGCAAAGGAGTTGTTCGCCTTTTGTTATTATGATGATGGTGTGGAATAATATTTTTTCTTATTATTAGTATAAGAGTACGTTGAAAAAAAGGGTAACTTTTTTTCGCTAAAACGAAAAAACATTCCAATTCAGAGTTCATAAGTAATATTGTCAGATTATACCAATGCACGCACGCCTTTAGAAATATGTTTTTTTGGCATGTTGCCGCGTTCTTCTTCTTTGCGGTAATTCTTCATGAAAAATTTATGTTAAAGATACAAAAAATGGTTTCTCCGCACACTGGAGGGTGAAAATTAGCAAAGGCAAAGGAACAATAAAAACAAAAAAAAAAACAACACAACGAAAATAAAAAAAAAAGACTGATTTGCGAAAAAATATTTGGCAAAAAATTGACAACCAATCACTGATAGCATTTACATAATATTTTGTGTAAATATGCTTTGATTGCCACCACAAAGTAGCGGCAGAGGTTCAATCAATTTTGGCGAATTAGGAATATCTTTAGGTAACATATACACATGCTCACTATCTACTTTTAAAGCCTATAAAAATAGTCTAAACATTAAATAGTGAATGAATTTAAGATTTCCACCGAGCCCTTCTACCACTTATGGTATAAAAAATTGTAAGGCACATTACGGAAATAAAATTGTTGGGAAATGACACAATACTTATACACACCTTATAAAGCAAATGACGTGTAGGTTTGTGTGTGTGTGTGTGTGTGTGTTCGTGTATTTTTTGCCTATGCCGGCAGAAACTAGAAGTCTTTTACAGATATTATTGGGCCGTACCAGTACCATGTACGGACGTACTAAACCTACCGCCACACACACTTCGTTGTCCGTTTCCCCCACGGGAGTACCGCGTTAGCCATTACTTCGCGTAGATTGGTCGCAGTAAGTGCTATACGCCTGGTGGGACCTTAACGATTTCTCTTTTGATTTCTACCCGCATTTCTCTCTACGCGCCGCCTATACATCCTAGTCCTTGCAGCGCCTTGAACAGAAAACCGTTCAAAATGTCGTCTTCTTCAGGATTTTCAGCCATGGCCTCTAATGTCTCGTGCGGGGCTCATCTAGGCAGACCATACGCCACAAATCTTGAACAATTTATCATCAACTAGTCCAGACACTCTTCCATCCCCGCACAGCCGCAAGAATATTGGTAAACCCTCATGTTTGAATCTGCGTAGATAACTCCGGAACCCACCATGACCAGTTAGGAACTGCATGAGGCGGTATTCTACCTCTCCCATCGTACTTGATGGCTGATCATTTTTGTCAAGCGCTTCTTCCTCTTGAGGGCGTATCTTTGCGCCTACTCTCCCTGTCACTTCTCGTGGGCATGTCGTATCTCATGTGCCAGGGTATCGATTGGAATCGGTCCTGCACGAGGGCCTTCTCTTCCATGATGATTCGGAAGACGCATATCTGCCTAAGCGTCATGAGGCGGTATATCCCGCCACCTACATGTACGCTACTTTTCAGCCCGCATTAGACATTAGTCTAGAATGACGAGTGAAACTACTGTAGCTATAACTTCCCTTACAGCTATTGTGGATATAATCCGTGCTAAAGATGATTGAATCGCGAATCGCTTCACCTGCTGCACATTGAGCATGCTGTTTAAATTTTAACGGACTTTATCTATACACAAGTACGCATAAATATGTCTGCATGTGTGTTTCCAAGTGTGCTAATAGGTTGGCTTCGTACGAAAAGAAAAATACGATTTCGAAAAGGTTAGAGCTATTTCTTAAAGCCACACATTGAGCGATCTCTGTTAAAACCGTCTGTCCATTTACTTCTTGGCAATATTATATGCCGATTAGTTTATTCATTTGTCCGCCCATCGGTACATCTATTGATTTGCCAAGCCAAGCTTCAGCTTGATTATTGGTTTTTTATTTTATAAATTTGTTTGTCGTCTCGTTATACGCTTGCTACATACCTATGTCCATTTCCTTCAGTAAGACAAGTTACTCAAGTCCATCTGTTCGACTCATTCTGTACAACTCAGTGCTTCCAATAGACATATCCGATGTTTCCGCTCACCGATATATGTTTGTCTGTTCAACCGTTGAACCGACATGCGACCGTTGCTATGCTATTTCGTACACTTGCCTAGCCCATGCCACGTATATCTACCGGACCCAAAGAGATGCAAAAACATCTCTTTCTCCCTTTTTCGCTATAATGCATGAAAGATTTGAAGCACTTTACAATGGATCACTTTAGTTATAATTATAAAAAAAATTGTTGGTTATTTTTCTCATTTTTCCTTTATTTTATTTTTTTTTTAAGTCACTACATCTTCAGCTTTTTGTATGTTATTCACAAATGCTGCAACAAATTTAAATATTCTTTATGATCTCTTTATGTACGATGCATTTTTCCTTTTTTTCCCTTTGCTTGGCGTCTATAAACATAATCTAATTTCCATAATACTTTTATGCTGATTATTTATCACACGCCTTACGACAATAAAACATATTTTTTTACTTACTTTTTTGATTTGTTTTTTCTTTTTGTAACAAGTCATAATTTTTGTTTTACTTGAGAGGGAGAAAAAAAAAAGAAAAAAATACTGAGAAAAAATATTTATTACTATAAAGGGAAATCCCAACCGAAGAGTAGCTGAATAACAAGGTTTGAAACGGAGATAGTGTAGGGGAGAGCAGAGAGAATATTTATGATAAAGAGCTTGCAAAGATGATACATATGATATTCCTGGTAGAATTGTTAGCTGTTCTTCAAAAAAAAAAAAAAAACGAGCAATAAAGCAATTGTTTTGCTTGTACAGGTACAATATCATAAACTTCGTCTGTTTGTCTGCCCTGTTTGTCTGTTTATTTTGCTTGCTCAGTGTTATTTCCTGGGACATCTTAGATTACACAATATTCCAACCAATTCTCTTATTTCATATATATTTGTATTTGAACTAAAGAAAGAAAGAAAAAAAGCCAGAAAAAAGACCAAAATTCAAATTCAACAACAACAACAAGAACAAGAACAAGAACAAGAACGGCAACAACGAGAGCATCAAAATATTAATAATTCATAAAAATTGCACGAAATTGCCGAAACCATTTACGATGACATTATCTCGAGAGACATTTTTTCTTTTCTTTTGCCGTTTTCTCACTCACTATATAAATTTACATGCGTATATAACTACGACGTACGTTTCTGTATAAAGCAATGATTAATTAACATTCAACCGAAACTGTTTTAGTGACGTTACGGTTTTTATGCTTACGGGCGGATATTTATATCCTACTCCCCTTTCTCTCCATCTCAATCTTTCGGTATTCGTTTTACTTCATCTACTTAAGATGAATGATATGAAAGTTTGTTTAAATTGTATATGAAAACAAAATTTTCATTTTCTTATTTATGTTATTTGGATTTGTCCCAAGCTGCAAATAAGTTTTCTTTCTTTTTACCAAAATTATCTGTCTGTCAGTGGAGCCGTTTATTAAGTTTTTAACAAATCATCAGATATTTAGCAATTTTAGTTTTAAGCGTCTACTCAAAATAATTATAAGGTATCCGATGTGAATGTTTATGGGCAGTAGAAAATCATAGCCGAAAAATCTCTTTAACTTTCATTTCTTATCTACTTTTGAGGCTTTTCTAGTCACAAATAAGCCAAGTTAAGCTATTATTTATGACCTATACGTAGATTAGATATAAATTTTGTAATGATTTAATTGATCAAAAAAATTCAAATATCGTTTCTTGAACCTTGGTTTCTCTCTGCATTAAGCTCAGCAGTGTTTCTGCCCATATTCAGTTATTAGCTCAACCCTTTGTCTGTTTTTTTTTTTTTTTTTTTTTTGTTAAATAGGCGAGACGCTTTATATATTTATATTATCTGAACTCAAGTAATTTAATTTTCCAATTATTAGAATCACTTCTTGTGACCATTTTCGTTATCAGATAAAAGTTTTCGAATAACATACTACTACTACAAAAGACTATGAGGATTGCCATCACCTTAATTCTATGTACATCATATATTTACGTTAAATGCTCAGTAATCGACGGAATTCATCGATCGTAGCGACCAACAGCATTCGGTATCGCTTTTCTTTAATTAGAAATTTATGTTCGATCCTAATCTACTACTACACTGTATTACACTTTAAACTGCGTTTTCTACACACCATATACACGAGGGTATTACACGATCCCCTTTAGTAAATACTACACCATATACTATGCTATGAACTTTATAACTGTGGGGGGCATGTGTTAGATTGGATTATCGGCATGTAAGGTGCAGATTGAACTGGATTGTAAGTGAAAGGGTTAAAACTTTTACCTGATACTTGTCTGTATGTCTGCTTGTTCGTCTGTCTATGTGTCCATTCCTACCTATCATCTATTCATCTATCCCTACATCTGCATTCGTGCAGTCGTAACAGTTAAGATATCGACTTCAAATTTGGGCAAAATGTTCAAAAGTTTGCATATAGATTAATATTGAAGATAGGCCAAAATCGTTGAAAGAACACGCCTCTACTACATCGTAAACTGAGAATAACTTTGCGCTCGAAAGCAAAAATAAACGACTTTTATAATTTATTACTCATTAACTATAACGAACATAATCGTAATAATAAGCAATCATAAGAATACAATAGTCTGGCAAAGCCGACCATTCAATAGCCTACATTACTTTGCTTAAAGTAGTTGTGGCCACACTGCTAACACATATAGAACTGAACAGTTGATGTTAACTTCATACTTGGCTTGACAATCCGATTCCATTCGCCAATTTCCGTGATGATACATCGAACATCATACTTGACTTTCAAAAGCATATTTGGCATTGTAGCTTTTATATCGGCTGTGTTAAGAGATAAAAGAGACTACACGGTTTTCTCAGCGGTCCCACCCATCCTGAAGTTACCTGGTTACCGCACAACACACTATCACGGCTCGTCGTACTTTAGCCGTACTCCTCTGCCCGCCTTTAGAACAATCTATCAGCAGTGGTCTTTTCCATCGTACCATTATCAAGGCGAACATTCACAAACACTATTCCCCCTCTGTACCTCTCTTTTCCTATAACCCTTACTGGTCAACACATTGCCCCCTTAAACTTTAGTTAAACATAATTGTTGTATAAAGCCCTACTTTTCATGATAACCGCTAGATGGAAGTGGCTACAAAAAATTATCCCATTATCCCCGATTCAAATTTTTTATATCATTTTCATATCTCCAAATAGTCGTCAACGCTTTCCACCGAGAGATTTTACCTAACTGTAATATTTTTCATATTATGATATTTTAAAAATAAGACATTACAAGGCGAGTGGACGGATCAAAAGCATTTTTAGCAAAGTTCGGACATAAGCCAAAACAGGTCAACGTTTTAAAGCACATTAAAATATCTTAAAAATTACAACCTACAACCGAAATGCAGATATGAATTAGATGGAGTAAATGGACAGACAGACAGACGCTTCAGAAAATCGTTTTCTGGGAATTACACTTACATGCGCACCAAATTTAATGTACACTACACTACAAGTGGTGTGTGGGGGGGTATAAAAATGACTTGTGACTTATAATGTACCTCTACTACGTTTTTCCGCATATACCTGTTTGTTTGTCTTACATGTACAGTAATCCTCCCTATAACGCGGTAACCTTATAACACGTTTTCATATTACGCGATATCAATCCCCCTTGTATAACTTGCGAATTGCCCCATATAACGCGAGGATTTCTTTTTTTTAGTTCATATGCATAAATTTTTTTATTTTTTTATTTAGTAGTTTCTAGTTTAGTTTGATTTGAATAAAACGCACATATTTCGTTCATAACATAGCCTTTTCTTAATATTCGATTTAAACCCACTGCAGCGAGAAAAGTTAAATGTGATGAATCATTTATATGTAACGCGTTATACGAGGTAATAAAAACGCTTTATACGGGAATACGGGAATACGGGAATACCCCTATAACGCGTTTGCCTATAACGCGGAACCAATCCATCGCATTATAGGGGGCGATTACTGTATATATTTTCTAAGATTATTTAATGTTTACATTTATTTTGTCATTATCTACTTGGTGATAGAAGCGTACCAGAGCAAAGATGCAATCTTCGAAATATTGGATGCTTTCTCGGCGATAGATTTTTTCTTTTTGTCAGTATCATGCGATAACTTTAGGCTTCTTTAGAGTTGTTCTAATTATATTTTGCACTATGCACTGTGTTGTCTGTGTTGTCTATTACGTTTGTGCGGATATTTTCGGTGCCCAGAATGATTTAAGGCAAATCCATCACTTAAAACACAGATAAACTTAATAAAATATAGATTGGATGGGAAATGCTCGGTTTTGAAAAATGTAGTCATTGTTAACCAGGTATTAAAAAAAAAAGCTTCTTCTTCTTAATATTTCTCGATGAAAATCGTTGAACAGTAATTTTTTCATTTTACCAAATGAATGAGGGAAACTTGCATACAATGGAGCCCTTCTTTGAATCTTCTCTCATGTTATTTACGTTTTATCTAAGCCTCGTTCCAAATAACTGGATCATGTCTTGATGCTCAACATTCTTGACCAGATTTTTTAATGTTGACTTTGAGAATTGAAACGCTCCGCTCCATCTATTACTCTTCTGCAGTAGTAAGAGATACATAGAAATACATTTTATGGCTTGAAGAGATGTGAGTTATTAATTTTAAAACTGGTTAATAATTCAATTATTTCTTCGTTCGTAGATTATTAGCGATCATGAAATTAGTAATTTTCCAGCACTCTTTCACTTTTACATTTTTCTTTCATTTTTTTTTTGTTTTTTTGTATCTTTTAATTGATTCATACAATAAGTCTAATAACACTTAAAAGATAAACGGACAGTTCAACAACAGACAAACATTTTCAAGTATTGATCAAAAAAACATGAAAAAAAAAAACAAAAAATAAATAAATAAAATAATAATCATAAAATAAATAAATAAATAAAAACACACTCACAACGATTAAATGAATCCAACATGTATTTAAAGATCCCTGGGGGTTGTGACAAAAAACAAATCGAAACGTATACGCACGGTTATGTATTACATGTCAGAAGAGATATAGCGATGCAATCGCGCGCCTAAACTAGGTAAAGTAAAGCAAATCAATGTCCGCACCAACGAAGAGGGAGCTAAATATTTCTCTTTGGATAGTGTTTGTTGTTGATTTCCGATGGATGCTCTTATTGCTGTTCTTCTTGATGTTATTGTTGTTGTTACAATGCATTAATGAGGCTTAAATGTTGCCATTATAACTATAAATGTGAATGTTTTTCTTTCGTTTTCGAATTTTATTTTCTTCTGCCAACCATACGGCGGGTATTAGTTTTTGTTGCGGCTGCTGGCTGCTGGCTGCTGGCTGCTGACTGTTCTCTTGTTTATAAAGAAATCTTATGAAACGCTAATACGAAAGCACTTGAAATTCGCTCGATCGCATGACGTCGATACTGATGACAAACTTTGATGACGACGACGATGATGATGATGACGGTGACGGTGACGGTGATGATGATCAGTATATTCGTCCGAATTTCAATTGAGCAAAGCAGAAAGAGTAACAGCACTAGCAACAGCGTGTGTAATGTCTACAATTTTCTGTCAAGTTTTGCGTTGATGGCGATAACGTTTTGAGAGAGATTGTGCGCGCATCCATCAAACAAATAAAGAAACAAACATCAGATCATCGTAGATCTTTTTGCTTAGCATTTTCTCAACGTTGATAATGATCGCGCTGAAGTTTGATCAATTCAATCAACCTTTTATTGACTTTATAGCAAAGCTTGTGTCATGTTCTGCTTGAAAGTGTAATTCAGAACAAAAACAAAAAAATAACTAAATAAATAAAAAAAAATAATAAAAAAAGACAAGAACCCAATGTAGAGATTTTTCAAATTAAAGGTCGAAAAACAACACAAAAAAAAAAACCATTGTTATTATCATCATCACACTGTTTTTTCGACTGCTCATGACGAATGACGACTTATGCCATTACGGCCATACGGCCATACGGCTACTACAACTACTACAACTACAACTACAACAACAGCTACTACTGCTACTACTACTACGACTACGCTACTATGTCCTATGTTTTACGTTTATGTAAAGTTCAATGTGTTTTCTGTTAAAAAAAGTAAATAAATAAATAAAAAAATAAAAACAAAAAAATATATATATAAATAACAATAAAAAAAATCATCAGCCGCCACCGCCAATTTAAAATGTCCTTTGCCCCGTTTTCAACTCTTCCGTCTACGCTTCACGTGAATTCGATTCATTCCTCCTATAGCCACTGCCGTTATTGTGATCAACGTTTTACTGGAAATTACCAAAAGTTTTTCTCCTTGTTTATCATCATGTTTTTATTCGTCGCGGTTGTGTTTTTGCCACAAGCACACTTGTCGTTGTCGTCGCTGTTGTTGTCGTTTGCTCCTGTTTTTGATCATTCAAACTTATTTCATCGTCATCATTATCGGCACTGCCACCGCCACCGCCACCGCCAACCACATGACTGTGATTTTTATAGCACCACATTCTGTTTTGGTCGCGAGTTCTACTGGAATTTATGGTATTTGCAACAACTTGGCCTTTTGTTTACCATCTCTCTCGTCTTTTCTTTTCTTTTTTTTGTTTTTTTTTTTTTGTTTATTTTCGTTTTTGCTCCCACCTCATTTTTCAACAAACCTAAATTACATTGTGATCTCTGAATATGTTTGTGAATCCAGAGCAAAAATTTTTAGACTTTTGGTTATTTATTTATTTTTTTTTTTTTTTTTTTGCTTTAAGTTAAGAAAACTTTAGTTATTTACTTTTGGGATAAGAGATCCGCTGGCAGACGTATGAAGTGCGTTTGGCCACAAGCTGGTTTTGTTTTTTGACGAAAATTCGAATAATTCTTTCGAGTCCAAAGATTTCATTTAATTTGTTCTTAAATTAGATTTTTGATGGAATTCTTTAAGAGCATTAAAAAGTTTTCTTTATCCTTCTTTGTTTTTTATAGAAGTAAATAAACTCTCGATATTTACAAGTCTTTGAACGCTTTAACGAAATGATTTCAATGATCACTGAAAACAGTTTCTTCTTTCAAATTCCTAGATCTCGAAGGTTTTTACACTTCCCACACATCATGTTACCTATCTATGGCTTGCCAGGAAATGTACGAAAATTTCGTTGCTTTTTCATCTCTTTTTCATCTTGATTTGGTTCATTAACTGGCGGTTTTCAAACTTAAAACCCTTTACTTTTTGCTTTTGTTGAGTTGTCCTCGACTTTGTTGTTTGTCTATTCTATGCACTGCCCTTCTTTTATTTATTTAACTTTAACAAATACGAAAACCCACTGAGTAATTTAATCAAAACGGTTACTGTCAATACTGTGCTTTAGGTTATCTGTGGAGATCATGATTTGAGAATCACGGTGGAAGTCTTTTACATTCCTACCATGTGGGTGTTGTGATGGTTCCTTTTCATTGCCAAAGGACGTTTTCCGAGCAGTTACAAATCGCACGGTCCGAAATTAAATGAATACGACAAGTGACTGGGGACTGAAACATGATTTTTGCAAATCGTGTCACCATTTTTCGCAATATTCCGCGGTGAATACGACGCGTTGAACCATTCAAAGTGCATTATAAACGAACTCCTTCTGAATTACTTCTTCACCTTTCATTTTTCCACACTTCTTGCTGCTTGTTTTTTGCTTACGCTCGTCCGGCAATTCCCGCTCTATACTTTGACGTTTGATTTTTTGGTCAGATCGTAAGGACTATGTTCCAGCGGCACTGGTCGCAATGTTGATGCACGAAATTTTCCATTTCTTTGATTCATTGATGAATTCACGCACACTTACGATGCCCGATTTGCTAAGCATGTTAGTCGTCGCTTATATTTTCGCGACTATACCTAAAGTGCGTATACCACTTGGGAATCCTGCCTGCTGTTTATTAGAAATTCATTGCTTTATAAATTGAAACGTTGAGTGAAAGATTTTAAAATCTTTAATCTCTTGCATTGGATATTAATTTTGTTCTTAGATGCAAAAAGCGCAAAGTCACTTACAGATATATCTAGATTTCCCGATCTAACGGTTTACCCGCACTATGATCAATAGTGATTGAAAAAAACGCCCCTTGCCACTCAGGCAGTAATTAGTCCCTGAATGCTAAGAGAAGGCATGCCATTTATACATGGATCGGTCTCTAGCGAAAGTGACGCCTATTTCTAGTACCTCTGCTTTGTATACATCGAATTTCTGTAAGAGAGCGGTTTTCATCGTCAATTTGCGATGCGGTAACTTGGTTTCTATATTTCCGAATAGCTAAGCAGGCCTGAAAGAACTTCAGTTAGAAGCATTAGAATGTACTGAGTTTGAGTCCTCTCTACTTCGACAAGTTTCTTTGCTCAAAGCGATTACAAGAACTACATATAGACAATGCCGGTCGCCTACGAAGTTCAAGAAGATGATCAAGGTTCGATTTAAGGAAAATGAAAAACAAACGAATAGGTTAACAACGGAGAGGGCTTTAATTGCTTCAAGTTTCTATCACTTGTCTTTTGTTAATTATACGTAATATGTACGTACATTAGCGACAATGATATCGTTGCTGTTTTGAATTTATGAAAATAAGCCAAGCATCCGCTGTACCGCACAAACGATTCACTAAAACATTTTGCAATTTTTAATTTTTCCATTTAAACGTCATTAGCGAGGTGAACACGGCCGAACCATCTCAAATATTCGTAAAAAAATGCGAAAGGGAAACCGCCAAATTTTAATTAATTAACATCTTCTACTATTTCATTCAATTTATGATATACGTTACTCTAATAGGTAGACATTTAGGACTCTATAAACATTAGAGCCTACAATTGTATCAATTTGTCTCTTGGTCGATCGATTAATCGTAGTTTAAAGTTGTGGTGTGTGTTGAGTTTTTCGAAAATGAAAATTGAGTAATTCTATCAAAACTAAAATGAATATATTTCGCTAGAACGAATGTAGGCAAAGAAATCTTTCTGACAAGGGAAGGATTCATTTGTTCATCACTGCAATTAGATTGAATGTTGTGCTGCTACCCGATATCAAGCTATTCACCAAAATGGCCAATGATTGAAATTATTTGCCTTAAACGATTAAACACGATTTTTGTTGCATTGAAATTATGAACAAGAGCAAAAAAAAAAAAAAAAGAAGAACAACAGCAATAGTAACAGCAACAATTTTGTTCTACTCTTTACTTATGTTGTTGCAAAAATTGACAAAAAACAATAGTAATAGCAACAAAGTGCGACAACGTTTACAAGAGCAACAACGATGATGATGTATAACTTTAGTTAAACATTGATGCTAACACAGCAACAATAACAATAACAACACCAATGATAATAATAATAATAATAATAATAATAATAATAATAATAACAACAACAATAACAAAAGCAACAATTAGAAAAATATATCGTGTGTGCAGGGAGTGTTGGAAAACATACCGAACGCGTAGCGTGTACATTGTCCGTCTGCAAGAATTTACAACATGTAGTTTTCGAATGCTTAGCCAGCGTACCATAGAAACTGTGCCCAGAGTGCGCAGTTGTGGCAACATTATGAACATCAACCATTGACCGCTTAAAGTTGTGTAATGTGTTTTCGTTATTCTTGTTGTTTTTGTTGTTATTGTTATTGATTGATCTGCTCAAAAGGTTAGGATGAAATGTCGTTGTCGTTTGTGTCGATGGTGATGAACAGCAAACGCACAACAAACACTTAGATGGCTCGTGTGGTTACATAGACATACGAATGCAGTTATGTTTAGATGGGTAGGTGAACGGATGGATCGATCGACACATGCATGAAAGGATAAATGTGCGTGTATGCGTGTGCAAATGCGTTTTTACTTGTACGTATAGCTTTGGCCAGATCTAAGTTCCTAGACAGACGTACACACTTATCTAGGTAGGTGTGTACGGCTACGTATAGATGTTCGTTTTTTCTTTTGTATTAAACTCAAATCTTCAGCTAGATATTTTACTTTTGTCTATTTATGGTCAATTGAGTGACTGGATAAAATGTTTGTCTGGCTGGTTGGTAGGCTGTTCAGTTGCTTAGTTGCTTTGTTTTAGTTTACATGTTAGTATATATATATATACATATATATATGTTTGTGAATGTTACGTATGGCTGAGATGTGCGTCTTTTGGTGTTTTCATCTTTTTCTTCTCGTTCTTCTTCTTCTTCTTCTTCAATACTTTTTTTTTTTTTTTGTGAGTTGGTGTGTTATGCGACTAATTGGATATGAAGGACCTTAAATAACCGATCACTGTTCTACATAATTAGCTTTTGTACGACAGCCTCAAGTTATGGTGTAAAACACAATAAGTACAAACGTACACATGCGCACTTACGTAGTTACGTAGTACGCTGCACAAGTTTAATAGCGATCAGCGAGCAACGTCATCATTTCGATCAACATGATGGCCGTCGTCGCAATCGTTGTCTTCTCGGACGACGTCATTGTCTGTTGACAAGTAGAGCATAAGAATTTTTTTTTTTTTTTTCTTGCTGAGTATGTATTGTGCTTGTAATTCATCAATAACAAAATTCTTTGATAATTGGCAAAAATTAAATAATTCTTTGATCACACAAAAAATTTGCGAAAAGGAAGTAAAAAAAAAACAAATTTCTACTATATTTAAGGGGGAGAAAAGAGAAAACACATAAGTCATGTACATATTATATTGTATTGTTTTGTTTTAATGCACATTTTTGACTGCGAAAGCATTAAAATTATAAATAATGCAATTTATTAAAATCTAACCAGAGATTGCTTGAATTTGGAAAATTTCACACTCAAGCAATTTGTTGGTGTCGGCCGGCCGCCCGCGCAGGTGACTTAACAGATGCCGCCCCGTCGTTTTTGCAATCTCACTTATCCTGTTTTATTTTTGCTTTACTTATTTTATTGAATTTTGGTCATTTTGCTTTTTCTTTTTTGCTTTTCTTCTTGTATTAATTTTCACTGCCATTCCAAAAATGTTGCTCTCTGATCTTGACTGTGATATTCGTGTCTGGTTTATATTGAAAACCGAAAACTTTTATAATAATATTTAACATGTACAGCTCGTCTGCTTAACGAGATACGTGATGGACATATTGAAGCACATCATCCATTCCAATAACCAATAAATGTGCTGCGGTATGGTGGCATTCATTCACTTTACTTCACTCACTTCGGCAACTAAGGTAACACTTGCTTACCACGCATGCAAGCACTTACATTTCATTGATATCGATTTTTAACAAACTTAACTAAAATCTAAAAATAACAAAAACAACAACAAAAATAAGATAAAAAAAAAAAAAAAAAAAAAAAAAAAAAAAAAGTTGTGGTTAAAACAAAAACTTCATTTGAACATTAAAAAGCAAAGGCGTTCATTTTATTCATTCGTTCCACTGCCACAGTTTTTGACAAACTGTAGATGACAACTTTACTGTACCCTGCACCGCACGCTTTGTTGTTCTTATTGTCACATCGTTGTACGAAAACAAGTGCGTGTGAAAAATATTACTTTGAAATGTGTGCGCTTATCTGTGCATGCGTTGCGTTGCGTTGCGTTGCGGAGCGGTGCGATACGTGATAATTTTCAATATCAACTGCATTTAATGTGCATGTAATATTTGTGCATGTGTTTGTATATTCATTTCTTTCTTTTCTTTATAAAATGCTTAATATTCAATTTTAGTAACATTTCGTTGGCATAGAAAGGAAAGTCGGCTAAAAATCTTATCGTTATCAACATCGATATTCAGCTAATTATTCGATAGTCCACAAAATGTTCAACTATCTTACTATCATTGTTTCAATTCTCATTTATGTACAACTGACGGGTTGGATGGTAAATAACGATATATATATATATATATTTTTTTACAGGCTCAGCATTTTTTAGATCAGTTAATATGTTATCTAACGTAAAAACTATATTTTAAACTGTAAACGTCTAAGATCATAAGTTCGAACATATGGCTCCGCATGAAATATTGCATTACGTATTTTTATCCATTTTATCCACTTTATCGGTTTTATATTTTATCCAGTTTTCTCATTTTATCCAAATTATTTAAATAATTCATTTTAGCCATTTTTTTTCCTTCATTCATCATATCCGTTTCATCCAATTTTACTCATTTTATCCATTTCACTCATTTTATCCATATCGCTCATTTTATCCATTTCACTCATTTTATCATTTTTTCTTTATTCATGTTATCCATACTATCTAATTATTACTTCATCCACTTTATCCATTTTATATTTTATGCATTCTACTCATTTTATCCAAATTATTCATTTAATACTTTGCAACATGAATTATCGATTTTATCCATTCTGCGCATTTTATCCAAATTATTTATCTATTTGTTCTTTAACCCTGTTATCCATTCTATATCTTCTATTATAGTATTTTAGTATTTATATTTTACTAATTTTATCCAAGTCATCCATTTTATCCATTTTAACAATTCAACTCATTCTAGCAGCTCTGTTTACTCAATTTCGTTATTAATTTTGTCCATACAGTTGTTGCACTTCGTATATGATTTCACTTCAAACCATTGCAATGAGCACATCTCTGTCATGGTGCTGCTTTTAGAATATATTAGCGAATGCGTGGACACATTCTGCCAATTATTGTCTATCTATATAGTACTGCTTTACTTTAATAAAATCAAAAGTGTTTTCTTTCCTAACTATATGTTGACTTGAGTAAGATAACTGAAGGTGTCAGTAAATGTCATGCGAAATTTTAGTTGAGCGATCTGAGCAAAAAATGCCCCGCCTTCTGTCTTGGGGAGGCTTCTGTTCTTTTGACAAAAACTCGACTAATTTATCGTTTTCCAAAAGTTCACATTCTTAGTTCGAATTTGAGTAAGTAGTTGCCACAAAAACAAAAAAAAGAGATTAAATCTGCACTCAAAGTGATCATGGAAAGCGTGTGTAAGAAGCATGCGGAATTATTTTGTAAACTAAGTAACGTATTATTTCACGTTGAGCCTATTTGAAAAGAGCTCATATAAATCTGTAAAATAAATGATATGCCAATTCCTGGTACTTTTGCCCTAGAATATACTTTAACTTCTTAGAGACTGAGACTGAGAGTAAGTTTTGCGCTTTCTATTTTCATATTCTCAATGAAGAAGAAACGACGAACAAGTAACGATAAATGGACAGATCGATGTGGATAGACGTTGATCTAAATTATATGCAATTCGTGAGATATCTGTTATCTATATCTGGAAATTATGAATGAAAAGATATCGCTATCTTTCGATATTAGATACAAAAAAAAAAAAAAAAAAACAGGAAAAAGTAAAAAGGAAAAAGGAAAAAGGAAAAAGGAAAGATTAAAACAACATCCTTGCATCCTCAACATATAGTTGTTAAAGTATTTACATTTTTCTTATTGCATGTACCTGCGATGTTTACTATAATTTATGCATTACGTAAGTTTTTTGAATAGATGTAAGCTTTTGATGTAAACTCATTAAAAGTTATTACAACTTAGTTTTACTGAAGCAATTTAAAACTCTTTTTATTTATTTATTTATTTTTTTTTTTTTTTAGATAATATATATCAAAAGTGCCCTTACAAACGAATTTCTTTTGAGAAAAGACAATCAAGTAAAAGGAATATATTATAAAAAAAAGTATTAAATGAAATAATACTAAGCTACTAAGCTAATGGTTATGAAGCTACATTTGACGGGTCGACTTTTTACTCCGTTTAAAAATCTTTTCCTTCATAATTATCTCTTAATTTTTTTTTTTTTTTGATTAGCTTAGAGAATGTTTAAGTCAATACAAGAAAAAAAAAAACGGAGAAAATTCACAAGCTTCTATAAGCCCTTGAACAGGGAAATAGAATCACTTGAACTTAAACAACGATAAGTTTATGTGAATTATAATGAATTACAAACCATGGCAAAGAACTTGCCTTTAGCGAAGCCTTAGATAAATAAGCGTGGCAAGGCGACTCGATCATTTCATTTGGTGGAAACCTAATTCTACCCTAATCTGAGTCACAAGAAACGCAAGACAGATAATTTCGTCAGCGGAACCTGCGTTTTCAATTTGATTGTTTGATAGGATGTTCATCGTCAGCGTGAGATTCATAGTTTTTTTTACTGTACGTAGTGCACATTTTTGTCTTTGCTTGGTTCGCGCCTCTGCTAAGGCAATTGATAATTGACTGACATTGAAAAAATAACAAAATGATGTGAATAACTAAACAAGAATAGAAAATACAAACATTAATAAAAAATTTACTATTACTATTTACCATGTAGTGTATGCATATTGTTGGTGTGAAAGTTACAATACACAAAGTGCTTATAAGAAATTTTAACACATTTTCCCAGACAAACTGAATTTGATTACCAATTCGCCCCAGCAGTGATTAGCAGCCACTCGATTGCCTGCTTTTTGGTATGACATCGTATTTTCTAAGCCTATGCACTGTAACTTATTTTATTTTAAGAAAATATGATACGTAAAGCAATTGCACTACAGTTGGAATGAGTAAATCAAATAATAATAAATAAGTAGTTGGACCTAGGTCATGGTAATGAAATTAGGTTTTACTTATAGGTTTCAGCATTTTTCACGACATACAAAAAATCTATAGTTGCGTAATGTCTCTAAAAATTATTATCACACGCATTGGACATTGCATTGCCTCAGTGTTTGTATTGTAATTTTGCCTAAGATTTACAATAGATGAGCAATAACTTGGCTTTTTTCGTTTTTTGATCCTAATTAGAGGCTTAGTTTGCTTTATATTATATGTTAACGCTTACTAATATTATTTAATTTTAATGCTTCTTTTACTTACTTGTTTTCTATTTCGCGATAAAAAGCAACTTAGCAAAGACATCTTCAGCGAACACACGAACCTTAAACAGTGTGGCTTGTCTTGGTGGGCTATCTTCAGTTCAGTTTTGTTTAAGTCATTTTGTTTGCCCTTCAAACTTCTCTTTTGTTAAAACTAGCGTTAGGTTCTACCAAACTAAAGTATGAGGTGTTTTACTTTTTTGTTAAATTACATCTGAAAATCGTCGATGTGATAGCAAAAAATCCATCTTATAAATAGTAAAAAATTCCGAATTCAAACTTCAAACGTATATATATATCTAAATATATATATATATATATATATATATCATGCTTGAGGTGGTTATAAAAAAAATGCGAAGATAAATTTTTCTCTTGGTGTTTTTTCACTTGCTTTATGATATTCCCGATTATTTAAATGTGATCTTAAATACGAGGCTATATACATATAAAATACTTATTTTATATTCTTTACATCATGAAAACATTTATGTTGTGTTAATGGCACCCATACGTATGATGATAGAATCATTGTGTTTTCACTAGAGCAGCTAAAGATTTCTTGTTAAGTTAATTGTCTGTTATTTGGCTGAGAGCAAAAAGAAAAAATTGTAAAAAGGCAAGTAAAAAGCAAAATCAAATAAATATATATTTATACTCTGCACTTCTGCACTTCTGCATGGTGGTGTAACAGTATATTGAGTTCGTGCGAATGTATGCAGTACGCAGAAGAACTTGAGATAAACCCACTTTTTGTTATATCGAACGATTCAGAATACGATTCCAAATGCTTTTCTGTCTGCCTCTTGTCCATCTAAAGGCTAAAATTGTTGAGATATTTTAATGAAATTTTTTGCACTGACGTGTTTTGGCCTAACGACGGATGCTATTCAAAATGATTCGAAGGGGATAACTGATTCGATCACTTCCGTGTCCCAATGTAGTGGGGTTGCTTGTTTTTTATAAATTAAGTTTTGTAAAATCAAAAAAAAAAAAAAAACCTAAAAATTGCTGAAAAGAGTAATTAACGAAAAATAATTTTTCTTTTTTTTTTTTTTAAGATCTTTACAATAATTATTTCGAAAGAAAGTTGTTTAGTTACATTTTTTATTTATTTAACTGTATAATTTGTGCTATATAACGTACCTCCTGTAGATTTTTGATAATCTGATATATTGTATTTTTCGATGTTGTTGATATGTAGAAACACTTTCGAAAGTCGGCTTTCGCTGTGTGTTTTGAAAAAGTCTTTAATAAAATCAAATATAACAAGTAATAGTCGCGTTTTTATTTCTCTTTATTTATTTATTTATTTTAATTTTTTTTTTTTTTATTTTTTTTTTTTTTAATGAATATTACTGATGTTGTTGTTGCGTAATTAAATTAATATCAGAGAATGCGCACAGCTGTCATAAAACGGTCGTTAATGATTTCTTATATATGATAAGATTTTACGAAAATCATTCATTTTACTGGTCAGTAAGTTTATTTGGTAGCAGAGAAACTTTTAACGGCTGCTTTTTATAGATCGTAAAATTAACGTTTTTTTAAAATTTGGTATTTTATATACTGACACAAACAAACAAATACAAACTCAAACGCGTATAATTGTAATTAAAGAAAGAAAATCACTTCTATTATTAATATTATAAATAAGAACCAATAGCGAGTGACTTGAATCGAATTTTCATTCATTTTCATCATGGATGCAAGAAATACGTACTTGATAATATTTTAATCTAAGCGAGCTACTAAAACCTCACTTGTCTTACAGCTAAGCATATTTAAACAATCCACTATAATATGTTCACTGATCATAGTGATGATGTTACGTTTCTTTTAAGGTAAATTGATAAACTGGGACCACATGATAATATGTCATTAATTATAATAAGTGAAAAAAGTCGAAGGAATAGAGTCGTAACTCATTATCTTTCCACAAAATGGATGCCCCTACATAAAGGTAAGCAATTGAACTTTAATCGAGTTACTCTTAGTGAAACTTTCGGTAGAAAGTCTCTAAAGTTTATCCAAAAATTCAATTTGAAAATCTTGTCGCTATTGTCCACAAGGAAATAACAAGTAACCTAACACAGCATAGTGCAATCTAATAAAAACTCTGGTAAAGTTTTCCATCCCTACAAAGTAGAAACAACAAAATAAGAAAATGATGTCTAGGAGTGAATCGTCACATCAACTATAGATGATATATAAAAATCATTTCCGCAAAAGTAGACGAGTAGGTAAGAACCGCGGCCAACAACTCAGCATTCGCTTGTTCAAATCTCAGTGTGGTAGAGTTTATTTTGGTCGTACCTGGCCACTAGGTCGTGGCCACATCCATATATCATTAGCTCTCTTCACTTCTTCTTCTTCTTCCCGCCCGTCACCGCGTTACGCGAACACGAGACATTCGCTGAGCGATTGATAATTGAAAAAAAAAAAAAAAAAATTCAAAATTTCGAAAATCACAAAGTTGTTCAGCAGTTGCAGTTACGCCCTTCCTTTCTGATGCATTGTTTTTAAATGCAGTTCTCAAGGTCGTATGATTCTTTTCAGTTATTAATGCTGGCACATGGAATTTTTCGTCATATTTCCACGTTGGTTTAAGTTTTTTTACTTTTTTGTGCATTTGTGTAACATTAAGTTAGCAATTTAGTTGTCTAGGATTCGATGGTTTAGATCAGGTATTGAGACGCTGAGGATGCCAGCTACTATTCTACAGTCGAACCGAACCGAAAATGCATAGACAAAGGAAGGAATTGAAAACCAAAGTGCTGCAAAGACAACCCGGTGAACAGACAAATACTCTTTGACATATACGCACGCATTCATCGTGTCTTTGCTGTTTATAATATTTTTGAATATTGCAAATGACCGGAGAAACTTAGTATGAACTATAATATTATGGGGGTAGATAAGTACAGGAATTGATCTATTAAGTTAACTTTAACTAAAGTAATTAAATTGACAAACAGTTAATTTATCTAATGTAATAAATGTACGCATGCATGCATGTATGGAAATACGCTTGCGACTCTTTTAATAATCATTAAATCAAATAATGCTAAGATATTATTAACAATTCTTGTGCATATGCATGAAATTGTTTTGCATGTAACAGTTGTTAACATTTGTGATTAAAGCGAAACCAATTCATCATTTACTAATTAGTGGCCATAAATTAAAATTACAAAAAAAAAAAAAAAAAAAAAAAAAAACATAAATATATATAAATGTAGAGGCGCATGCATATACTCTTATGCTATACTCATGTATATGTGGATTAGTGACCAATAACGAGAATATACATAAACCAGCTTAACAATCACATGTTGTTGGTTTTGTGTTGAGGCCACAAGTGTGAACTATGGCTTTTTCTGTTTTTACTAGGATCAAATATATCTCTCTCATGAGCATAGAAACCCACAAAATTAAATTAAATTGTCCTTTAACTGTGTGCCCTACGAGGAATGAAAAGACGACATCATAAATTAATATTTATTTTTACTCTTTTACTTCCACTGTATCCCGCATAGCGTATATAATCGAGTTATTCCCATGCCTTCTAAGAAGAGAAAACATGCACGTTTAAGCTACACAACACTACTTGAAACGTAACTAGTTTTATATGCTTAGTATTTTAACTTTAGTTTTTTTTTTTTTTTTTTTTTCTTTTTTTTTTTTTTGTAGACTTTAAAGATTTCTGATTAGTTTGAGTAGTGCGCCCTGTTTATCGATATCGGGTAGTCAAACATTTCATTTTAAATCCTTAAATAACAAAAATTCAAAAGCTGTTCTTCAATGCTATTTGTGTGACAATATTTTCTTATAATAAAACGCTAAAGTGCAAATTAGATAAATTTAACAACCTCTCATGACATATATTTATACTCTAACTAATACTTGAGTTTAACTATACGAGTTCTTTCAATTAAATTCTGATTAACTAACTAACTAAACAAAGCAAAACAATTGTTTGATTAATAAAATGAAGGAAGAAAAAAATATGTAGCAAAAAACTGATAATGGATTGCAGAAGGAGAAGAAGAAAGAAACGAAGAAGATGAAGACGAAAACTTTAATCATAATAATCTAATTAACAATTAGCGAAACATTATCTTATCTATTGAAAATTGAAAAGTAAATAATTTAACTTTTAGTTGATAATGCCAGCTAGAGAGATCTCTTTATTAGCAAATCCTCAATTGAAATTAACATATTGACCGCAGTCTTAAGACTACGGCCTTAACGTCATTGTCAAATACCAACAAGGGTTCGAAGATTGGTAACGCAGAAGAATAGGCGATTATCAAGCCAATCTGTGCGGGTTTAAATCGCAGTGCAGAAGTGTAGGCGATTATCAAGCCATTCTTCGCGGGTTCAAATCTCAGTGCAGACGTTTAGGCGATTATCAAGCCATTCTTCGCGGGTTCAAAGCTCAGTGCAGAAGAGTAGGCGATTATCAAGTCAGTGTTCGTGGGTTCAAATCTCAGTGCGGTAGAGTTTACTTTGGTTGTAGCTATAGTGACTGATCGTTCAGTCAGCAAACGCACAATATTTACCGTTGGAAGGCACATATCCGCCAAACTGGAATCAATCTCCTATCTCTTCCCCTTTCTTCTCGTCTTTTTGGCCGTCAGCGTATTACACGAACGAGGACATCCGTTGAGTGAAAAAATCGGACAACAAATTCGACGTTACCCCAATTTAAAATTGCATCAATTCCGACACTAAACTCTTCACGTCATACCATGAAAAATGCCTCGGTTCGAGTAAATAGTTCCCCATGATTTTTCTGATATTAGTACGGTTGGCATTATCAATTTTGTTAGGCAAGGATTAACATCCCAAGCAAATGAATAATCTTCAAAGTCTTGAAAAAGGCTTTAAAAACGAATATCCATCTTGTTGTGGCCTAGCTATTGCCCGCTATGCGCAGACAAGTCGACGAAGCTTTTTTCAAAAGGATCCAGTCATGTAAGATGTCCTGTAGTGGACATTTCAATGGTGTAGTATTCAGTGAGTAATGGCAAAGTCCAAACAATATATCGTAGAGAAATTTTAATCAAATCTTAATCAAAAGCCCGTTTTATTTACGTTCACTTTCGGAACCGCAAAATGGATCACCCAATAAATTTAATTGAAATTAAATAGTGGGTGAAGTTTAAATCGCTGTTTTTTGCTAAATTTCTAGCATTTATTTCAAATTTAAATCAAAAATATTTTGATACATATATGTGGCATACACAATGTGATAGTTCGTTGAACCACTTTTAAATATTTAATTAAGAATAATAAATAATTACAGATATATACGCTGCCTCTCTTAATGGGGATATATTCGACGCAATCAACGTAAATTAAATATTATTTAAATTAAAGAAAACATTGTAATATTGTTGCAGTTTAAATTCAGAGTTTCATTAACGTTCTTTAGCGAAACAACAGGCAACCTAGAATTATTAATTTTTTTCATCACTCGCATGTATTTATGTGTAACTTAGTTCAGCCAGAAGCAGCAGCATTCATACAAAGACAAAACATTGCTGTACCTCGACAAACTATAAGTAGTTCAGGGCACTAAAAATAAGACACAAGCAGACATCAGGACGGAAGACAAGAAGTGTACGGTAGACGGACGTGATGTGAATTTGGAAAATCGTCTTAATGTAGATGATTGTGAGTTTTTCGCTTATACATTTTCTTCTTTCTATTCTTAGTATATTTTTCCTAATAAAAACGGCTTTTCCGTTCTATTTTTTTCCTTTTTTTTTGGGTAAAAGGATATAAAAAACTTTTTCTAACAATTTGTTGTGACGACGTGTATGGAATGCAATTTTTTAAATATTGATTTTTATTACAATTACACAAATACATATATAGAAAAAAATTCTAATGAAAACGCAGGAACACAAAAGTTTGTATATATATATGTATATATATAAATGTATGTATATACGTAGTACATATTTATTAAATGAGATATTTATGAAGGGTACATCAGAAAATATATTTAAATTTATTTAAATAATTGCTATAAAAAAGAAAATAAAATAAATTTAGATGAAATATTCATATAAATATAAGCACATATAAGTACATATAAATAAATCAAAATAATGCATACACATATATACACAGTGTGCAATTTATACACACACATCCACACACAACCACACGCACCCACACAAACACCCGCCGTACCAACTCGAGGCAGCGGAGGTAGCAAGAAGCCGCTGGCGCCATTACTATCGAACATGTAGGGTCTAGGCAAGACGCAAGAAGTGGCAACACCAACGATACTACGCTGATCTTCCGTTTGGAAAAAGGCGTTCGATATGTCGTCGTGTACAAGAGGCACCCAAGCAGCGTACCGGCTCTGTGCTCTAAGTGTTCGCGCCACATATCGTACGGTGTCGGAAGATGTTCTCGCTGGCACGATACCAATCGACCTGCGGGCTAAAGAAGGCATGTATATAGCCAAACTTCACAGCTGGCCGGATGATGCGACTAAGCAGCGTGCAAAATGCCGACTGTTGGAAGAACGGCAGGAGCGCTGGAGCAGTGCGTTTAAAGATAGATGGAGACACCGACCGATACCAGATCTGCGGCCCTGGTTCAATAGGCAGCATGCTGAAGTTGACTTTTATTTAACATAAATAATAAGCGGCCATGGTTGGTTTAGAGCTTGCTAATATAGGTTTAAAATACATCAAGACCCATTTTTTAGTTTTTGCGCAAGCCAGAGACTACAGACGGAAATCGGAAAGTTTCCTCTCCCCGACAACCTCGTTATAAATATGTTGCACGATCTGAAAATATGGAAGGCGGTAGGAATGTTCGCCGCAAACGCAATGAGAAAGCCGAGAAACGGGGAACGTTAACGTAGACTTTTAAATAGTGCCTAAACGGCTACCCTTTCTGTGAAGGTATACCAAAACGGTGATTCCACTGAGTAGAGGTAGATGTATAGGTGGTTGTTCTATTTCAAAAAAAAAACAAAAAGAAAAACAAAATAAATAAATATATTTTCATCTTAGTGCTCAACACATACACACTATCTTATTTTATATCCAATCACCTAATCTCCTAAATATTTCAAATTCTATTTTTACCCGACTTGGCAGCATTTGGTCGATAATACAAGAACACAAACTGATGCAAATTAAAAAAGACATTTGCAAACATTGTCTCACAATTTCGAACTTTCGTAACGAGATTTATTAAGAGAAAAATACAAGATTCATTTTCAAACTGTAAATTAAAAGAAAAAAAGAAATATCTCTACATAGCTCTATGTAACTTAAGAAGAAATTTAAAATGATCAAGTTTCTCGCATTGGTAAGTAGGTATCTATGCATCGACTTAATTCATTTTTGAATTTAATCTGATACGAATCATGAGAAAGTATTTCATATTCCATGCTTGCTTTTTTAAGCAAGCTTTAAGATCGCCTCCGTGATTTCAGCAAATGAAAAGGCAGATAGATATTCATGCTCATCAAGAATATGTAGCATATTTTTATGCGATACGAATATTTGACAAGTTTAATATAATACGTGTAGCAAACCAATTGCCATATAATATGAACGTTTAGCTTAAAAATACTTTCGATGTATATTTGAGGCATTTACATGTTTCTTGTATGCGTTTATAACTATTTCCCAATTAATATTTACTATAAACAATCTATTATTAGTGCACGCGTATCGAAAATTTTCTTTTCTACTGAAAATCTATACCTACTTTAGACATATACGTGCGACGATGACGATCATCATCATCATCATCATCATCATCATCATCATCAACCTTTAAATGCAGAATCAAATTATGAGTATGAAAACTGAGTTCTATTTCTTTGTCGTAGTAATTTTTCGATGTTGACAACTCGGACATCAAATGAACGGACAAGCGGAAATAACTAAAACAACTCAATAGCTCACGTACTGCAGCAATGTAACACAATGTATTATATAATATATAGTATATAATATATAGTGTATAATACATAGCGTATAATACATAGCGTAGACAACGTCTTTCGAAGAAGCACTATTTCTGACGGTTACAAAGGCCATATCAACATTAGCATACTATAGTATTACATATAGTATGCATATTACTGAATTCAATCAATAACATTTCCAAACCCTGCATGGCATGTGAAATGTATTTTTCATGCGTTATATCTACACATACATTACATGTCGTTTACTTTAGTTTTTTTTTTTTTTTTTCCTTTTAATAAACTCAAGTCATTTAAGATTGGCATCTTTCACATGCTGGCGCATTGCTTGGTATTTGGTCAATTTCTTTTTTCTGCTGCTTTGAACTCTTTCATGTGGAATAAGTCAAATCGTTTATATTTCGACATTTCGATTTCGTTTTACATGTGGATGAATACGTTTTCCAGGGTTTTCTTGTTTTCCCAAAACATAGCTGCGAGCAAAAGTATATTCAATTTATCTATTTCTTTATCTCTATATGCGTATGTAAAGAGATCTGTAGCTAAAAAATAAACTTCTCTTAACAGCAAACACATAGGATTTTTCGTAAGAAAGCACTCCCCTCGCTAAATTGGGAGATTGAAAATGGGATTCTTCTTCCATCCGTCGTTGTGTACGGATAAATGGCTATTATGTGACTACTAAGTCCTAGCTTTAATCGTAAAAGAAACAAATACTTCCTTACGAGTAACGGTACTATGTCGATTAGCTTACCCAAGCTAATCCCGTTCCCTTTCCCGTTCCCTTTCCCATTACAAAGTATAGTACGGTTTATTTACTAATGAACCCTTTGGCACTGAGAATAGTAGAATTTTACAACAAAACTCTTCGTCGTCCTACCACTTACTCCATTTGTAATGTAAAGGCACATTGAGTTTGTGAGGATTAATATAACATTCAGAACAGCCTGATTTAAGAAAGACCCATCTTTTGATAATACCGATCGATTCAGAAGGTAATTCGAAGCTTGTTTGTCCGTCTGTCCGTTTTTTATTCTTGTATTCAACCTACAGCTCGCCATTTTTGAGACATTTTTATGGTATACCAGTACACCGACGTGTTTAAACCAAAGACGAACATCATCGAAAATGATTCGAATTGAACAACTTTTTCGACTACAGCCCATATATTCCATCCCAATTTTTATACATATTTTTAATACGCCTCATTATTCGTTAATTTTTTTTTACAAAAGCTTTTTTAAGAAATTGTTTACATATATGAGGTGTGCTTGTAAAAATGATCCGACTTCACTCGTTTTTAGCATAGATCGAAAGAAAACAGTGTAGCAAATTCTATTAAAACAATCTCGAGAATTGCTACCAATAGGTTGAACACACAATATATCAATGGCATCGAGCGGGCAAAGAAATGTACGGAAAGACATATAGAAATAGTTTTAGAGCAGTGGTAAAAGCATCTTATAAGCTATAAAATTGGTTAGACCTTCCTCCTCCCGTTTTCTGACAAAATTTTTCAAAACAAAACAACAGACCCTAAAAATTATCAAAAGGTTTTAAAAATTTGATCTTAAGTCCAGCCACTGTTTCTTTCCTATCTGATCTCATGGATTTTAACACACGAAAATACATACATTTCACTTTTTTAGTAATGTATTCTTCCTTGTATTCAATTCCATTCCCACACATAAGCGAGGTTAATGAATCGACTAACACTATCTTTGCTATTGCTTTCCAATATTTTTGAGAGGACGTAATATTGTTAATTTCAAATTTAATTTTAAAAAATTAAAACTATATATAAGATATTCATTTTCGGACGGGACAATCCTGTACATAGGTAGCTAAATTTTTGCTAAGAAATCAGTAAGTATGTCAGTATAAAATCAGTCTGCCGTGTTCTTATCAAAAATATTAAATAAAAATTTGTTTTTAATAAATTTTTAGAAAAATTGCTTCCGATGTGATATTTTTCTTAGAAAAATAGAAAAAAAAATATTTTGATTTAATTAACTATCGGTAGCAATACACGTGCCTTTCGTTCCATCATTCCCCTCTAGCATCCTTTAAGTATTAAATAATTTAAAAATCATTTGTTTTTCTTAAAATTTATATCAACGATTTACAGTGAAATTCAAAAGTATTCTGTAATTATGGAAAAAGTATCATAATAGTGCGCGACACGGCTAAACATTGATGTAGAATTAAGTACCGGAAATGTAAAGAAACAATGAGTAACTTAATTTGAAAACTCTCAACCCCAAACAATGTTTCCTTATAACAATGCTATATAAATGTAGCAACAACAAAAGCAGAAACACGATGAACAACATGAACAATAATGGTAATTTAAACAATATGAAGTGGATGGAATATGATGATTAGTTACAACTTTTCAACCAGAAAGCACAGGCTGAACGTGGTCGATTCATTTGGCGGTGATGAGAGGCGAGCGGTAGTGTGAGTATTTTATAACAACAAATTCGATTTTGACACCAGTTTTTTGAAATTATGAATATGCCAGAGGGTATGGATTGACTTGACTTGACTAAATGACTGGCTGAGTGACTGAGTGTAACGGAAGTGTCACTAAACTGAATTTGCATAATTTTCCCCAAAAAATGAAGGAAATGAGTAGCTGTGGCGGCAGCAGCAGCAGCAGTAACAGCAGCAGCAGTAACAGCAACAACAACAGCCGTAAAAGATGATGAGTTTATATAAAGAAGTCTCGCTTGAGAAATTATTAAATGAAGATGAAGTACTAGATGTCTTAAAAATCTTTCCATAGGCGAAAAGCTTAAATGAAATTTGCATTTCTTTAAAGGTTTATGCAATATTCTCATAAAGATATTATGTTTTGAATTTCGATTATGCAAATTTTGCTTACAATAATCAAATAATAATGAAAGGTGGCAAATAAAAATGAAAATGAAAATGAAAATGAAAATGAAAATATGAGAAAATGAGAGAGTGAGGAAAGGAGCCTTTAAAATTAGATTAAAATAAATCTTTAAAAAGGACTTCAATTGATTTCATTTCAATTCATTCAGTTTACAAATCCAACTTAAAAAGAAGCATCCATTCAGGCTTTTGCATATCATTTATACCGTATGGAGTTCTAGTCTACTTTAATGCAATACTAATTCTATTTAAATCGTTCTAAAGCTTTTACTAATAATTGGTTTGTGTCTTAACTTGAATAAGTAAAAATGCTCCAAAAACAATGAACTCATACAAATCAGTTCATGGCAAAAAGCTCTTTCATTCAAGAGTTACCTCCAAACATGCAACATCAATGCGTCTCTCAAACCCAACCATAACCAAGCGTAAACAGAACACCGAGCTAACTAAGCAGCCAGTCGGACAGCTCGTAAGTCAGTTAGTGATACCTCGCTTGATTGATACTTCACTTGACATTTGAGAACGCATGAAAGCGTTACTTAAAAGTCGCTTTAAGCGCATTATAAACTAACTTAAATTGCTTGATTGGTCAGTATTGTGCTCGGCCTGCCGTATCCCCGTGTCTACGCATAATCGTGTTATTATTATTGTTATTAATGGAAGTGAAGAATTTTAAACGAATCTATTGTTTATAAAAGAAAAAAAGAATCAAAATATTAAACGATAATCACAATTAACTTAATAGGTAAGCGTTTGTAAAATTTTACTAAAAAAATAAACAAATTTTTTTCCTTAAACCAATATTGAAACAAGCCCGTTTTATACATTAAATTTTTCCTCCTACCTCCTACCGCCCTCTTATGTGTACACATAAATAGGTCACACATCGTTAAGTAATGTATGCACATCGTTGCTCGCGAATACGTGTGAATTGTTTCAGTTTCTTTCTTTCTTTTTTATTAGTTTACTAACTACTGTCATTCGTAAACATATATAAAATAAAAAAAAAAAAAACAAAAAAAAATTATATATACATACGAGCGGCAACGTAAACAAAAGTGAAAATTAATGCATAATAAATTAAACTGAAACGCAAACCTATTAAAACTTTGTTGCTTTGTATTACCATTTTTGATGTTATCATCATATCATGCATACCTTTGCTTAGCTAATTGCCTGAATGATTCATTCATCAACGGAACATTGTAAAGAAGATGTAAAAATGTTTGATTCAAACCCGCTGGATAGAATAGAAATTAAGTTTAAAACTTTTATCAAACAAAGTCTTTCTCGTTTGTTCTGCTTTACATGCCTAACAACACTTAATATGTGATACCAGATATCATTTACGAACTTTGAACGAACGCAAGCAACGCTTAGAAAAACTTGGTATAGATCCATCCCCCACCCGCCTTTTAGTATATTATTCGATTCAATATAATTATCGAGATTGCTTTAATCCTTAAGCCATTTATCTATCTGATGTCTATTCATCTACTGATTATATTCAGACTACAGATCGCAATGGAATGTTTTGGCCGAAGGACGATTTCTGTTGAAAATGAATTGGATCGGATCACTCAGTACATATAATGTACTGTTTTGTAAAAGTCGTTGCGAACCGATGAAGAGTGTGTAATGCATGGTGTTAATCAGCTATAATGTGTTTTTTGCCTCGTTATGTTCCGAAGAGTTTTTTTTTCAATAAAATTTTTCAAAAATATCCTACACCTACTATAGGTGGTGTATAGAGGTATAAACAAGAGTATCGATACACATTTTATAATAACGATCGAGTGAATCAATCTAGATCCGTATGTCCGTCTGTAGGTTGTCCGTCTCGTTTTCTTTTTCTCAATCCACAAGCCGCAATTTTAGAGATATTTTGATGAAACTTGACACACTGCGGTATTGTGGCCCAAGAACGGCCGCTGTTGAAGGTGGTTGGAATCGGACCATTTTTTCGACCATTTTTCCTTTAACGTTTCATTTTGAAAAGTTGATATATGAATAACTGTAGGGTGGTGCAGGGTATTTAATGATTGGCCATGCCCTCTATAGTGTTTCTACTTGTTTTGATGCGTGTTAATGAAATTATTTTGACTGACTGACTTGAGTAAAAAATATTAAGCGCTTTATCTATCTCGTTATTTCTTAATTATTATGAATGAGTAAACGACCTACGAAACTGTATTAAGACAATCAATAAGATGACTCAAAATATTAGTGAACGAAGAAGAATGAAGGGAAGACATGGATTTGGACTGTGTATTGATTATTTTCTAAACTCTCTTTGCAATCTTCAAAAGCATGTCTGCTCTAGATTCTAACTTCAAATTCAAATAGTAAGAAAAGTGTCTTTGCTGAGATTACCTTCGTTCCGAAGATATTGTTGGGGAATTTTTTCGTTCGATTCCGATCGTTTCGAAACTCCAATTTTATATAGTTATTTGGAAAAAAAGTATTCAGAAATTTTTGTTTTATTTTAATAAATTTTTCTCTTATTCATTTTATAATCCATGTATATAGCGACAATTATAATGCATAGTCCATCGATATTACAGAAGACTATCATATGTCTATTGATATAGGACTTCTTTGATTTATCGATGACAACCTTAGCCAAGCGATTGTCATAATCCTCTTGTAAAATTTACTTTAGTTGAGGGTCTAAAAGCAATGTAAAGTTCAGGCTCTATACCGGATGGAGCTACACTTCCAGCCTTCTTTGTAGTGAAACTCCAAAATACAGTGAATTTTTGAAGAAATTTCACCCAAAGCTGTCTTTATGAAAATTATAGAATGATATGCTATTTGTCAAACGCGTAATTTGATAAGACTAACCACCAAATATCATTTATTGATAATAAGCTCTCAATACTTTTTCTGCAAATTCATATATTATGACTACTTGGGTATATAGTTTTACACGTTACCAGTGAAATTATGAAGTTAGTCAGCGATTGTTGAAAACATTTTTCGTTACATATATTGCAAGAAATTTTTCACAGTAAATAATACATAAATATTTTCTGTTGTAAATAAACATAAGTATATTATTTTGAAAATTCAACTGTAAGATTGGTTCATAGATATGAAAATAATTAAAATGTTCAGTATTACTTGCTAAATGAAAAGTTTTTAATTACTTAGAAAAGGCAATTGTTTTAGAATGCATTAATTGGGAACGAATGATAAGGATAAGGTAGGGACTTAACATTTTTATATAAGCACTAAGTCATTTTATTAACCAAAATCATAAAAACAAAAGTTTAACTCAAGGCTTTTTACTACTTATCACCGGAGGGTGGGCGTACATTCATTATGTCAAAACGCTTGCAAAACCCAGCAGAAAGCTTCGAACATACTATAAAATGTTAGTGTTCTTGATCCATTTCAAAGGCTGAATCGATTTAAGCATCTCCGTCTGTGCAATGTCTGTGTTACACATTCGTTTGTCGGCAAATATGAAGATATCGTCTTAAAATCTAACAAAAACATTGGTAGTTTGTTCACACAGACAGGCATATAAAATGGTCCAAAACAGGTAGAGGATACGCCTACTTTGTCACATAAACTGAGAACATTTGTACTTCCAAAAGCAAAAGATTTGGATTTTTTTACCCACTATCGCGAGACTACAACAGACACAACTATAAAAATTCCCACGAATATTCTATGAGTGGTTCTGCAGTATTTAAAAGAAGCGAAGATGGCCATGCCTACAGGCCATTATTGAGACCATTATTATCAAAAGTTGATTTTTTGTTTTTTTTTTTGAGTAGAAGTGATGGACATAAAAGATTCGGCTACAGTCAAATATGATTTTCTTTTTTATTTTTTTTTACAAAAAGTCGCCAATTTTTCCCAATTGCAAATGTAAATAAGTAAGAACATTATAGCTGGGCAAGGCCTCCCCTCGTATACCTTATTTCATCTATTTGCTTACAATAATTTATTTATTCTCATGATAATACACCAGTAATTGTGGTTGCTTTTCACGAAAGTCCTCATACCGGAGGATGCTCAACACGTTAACTCATTGAAAACTGTGTTATCTTTCACCTATCACCATAAAAAACCACGAATCAGACCGTAACCGATTTTTGAGAACGCCAGTATATAAGGGAGGTTTTGCAGAAATAAATCTTTATGATTCAAATTTCTTGCGGTCAATTTTCGTGTCAAGCTACTACTAAGGACTAATTATTACCATAAAATTATCTCAAACATTTTTAGCAAAGAACTTACTGTGCAAGAACAAGATATTTCAAATAAGAACTTTTTGGCATCTAGGGATTTATTTTTCATGAGAATTCTTGTATACGATAGCGTTCAAAAAATAAATCTACTTAATCCAAGTTTAATACAGTTTAATATTATATCAAAGTATTCTTAGGAATCAATTTTCAGTGCAGAATATAAAAAATTGGACTTTTTTTATCACATAAAGGCTTATTTTGTATGGGAATCCCTTATACAGATTGAGATGCGAAAAATAGATTTACGGCGTCATAAATTCGGTAAAGTTAATTTTCTATGTCAAATTACTATTATGGGCTAATTTTCACCGAACTTGAAAACTAAATCTTTTCACCATATCAAGATTCATTTATAGGCAGTCATACCGAAATACTATTAGTAGCGATCTTTGTGTAATCTGAAATTTACAATGCTTTTCTAGTCATGACAAGTTTTCAAAATAAGAGTAAAGGGTGAACTAAAATGTATTCCGATTCGATTAATTTTCAATAAAATTCGTCCTTGGGCTTTACGCAGGCGGTTACCAAATTTTATCGCGCCCTGCGACGTAAGTATTGAATGCAAAACGTGCATGGACAGATATCGGACTGTCAAAGATCAGACGAACAGACGGACAGACAGACAAGCTTAAATGGATTTACAAAATGATTCCGATAATATATACGCACTTGTACGAAAGTGGTTTAGACTATAAAAAGGAATTTTTCGTCGAATTCAATTGAAAAATTCAATGCAACATAAATTTAAAAAAAATAAATCATTATTTGAAAGGCAAAGATCGACGAAAAAGCAAAACGAATTACTTGAGAATATAATAATAATTCCAACTTTAAAAGTCGTCACAGTCGTTACTTCAATCGAAAGTGATTTAACGGATGCAAAGGAAATAATCAAACTTTTCAGACTTCATCTCAATAGAAATACAGACAGATGGGAATTTTTAAGTCGAAGAAAGAAATTTAGACAATCTTCGTTGTTAACCGATGGCAGGAGCAATTTAAGGATAGAATTTAAGATTGATTAACTCGCTCTGACGTTCCATATAATAGCTCAAGAGTAAGGGAAAGGAAAGATTTAAGTTTAAGTCCAAGATTCTACGGAAAGTTTCGCAAAAAGTAATCGTTATGATCCCAAAAAAAAAATCGACAAATAACTAACTCGATGTAGATGAGCAATTAAAAGCCTACTGAAGCCGATTTTCTAGATTTCCTCGTTTCGAGATTTCCTTTGCTTCTCTAAAAACAGCCTCGACATGTGTTTCTCTGCACCGTTACCGTTTAATACAAATTGCTGGGTATAATAAAAAGGTAAAAAGAATTACTTACATTTATATAAGGAATTGTAGAAATGTGTGTTTAATTTTAATATTTTGTAAATTGAAATAAACTGAGAAAGTAAAAAAAAAAAAAACATTTTATTTGACTTTTAAAAAAGCAAATACTGACAGGCAAAGGAAAATAAACTTATTCAACAAATATTTAGCTTGAAAAGAGTCTTCAGATATTTTCATTAATAGTACAACCAAGAAGAACCAAGAAACTACTTAGCGGATATAATGCTTTTGTAATTTTCATAAATTAAGTTAATATGTGAAGTGGCACGAGAAGCCAGTGCAATCTTTTTGCACATGAATATTGAATACATTTCCAAGAACAGTTGCCGAGAGTTTTTAAAATATTGTCACGAAGACTCTTAAAGAGATTAGCGGGGAAATCTACTGGGTAGACTGCCGGAGAACAATAGCAGGACGACTTCATACATATGAGGAATTTAGTAAATCAAAAGAAGCGGGCTATAAGTTGAAAGACCGAGGGCGGCCAAAGTCAAATTGCAAGTGACACGTTGACGGTCTTGAATGATCGGAGAGCGAGCTCTGAATGCTGCGCTGAACGAGATTTAGTGCAACTGTATAACTCATCGTGTAATGACAGATTATCAACTAATTTGCAATTTTAATGGAAAGGACCTTAGAAAGTTATCGGCATGGTATCTGGCAGAGTTTATCGGATCCAGAAACACCACTAAGGCGGAAATGTTGCACCCGCGAGCAGACTCGTAATTTAAATTAACAATGACCTTGTTCGGGACGATTAAATGGAGAGCAATGTTATGAAAATCCCATTTTTGACTAATCGATGATCTAAGGAATCAAATTGCAAAGAAAGGTAAAGCTAAAAACACAGTCAGATGACTGTCGGAAAGATTAAACAATAGTTACTGGAAAATTTATCGGAAAAGGAATTAATAACTAAAAATGTCGTGATGAAGTTAGGTACTCGTAACTTGCTTATAAAAGGGTACCTAAGCACAATATTTGCGGATGACAAAGTCAATAGAGTCAAAAGAGAAGGGGAATTAAAGCGTTGTAAATATCAATTCCTTTAAATAACGTGTACATATATCTTCTCAGAAATCTAAATAAAATGTAGGCAATCCAAAAAGTCACAACTCTTCGTATCGATTAATTTTAAAAGCAATTGAAGCCAGTGTTTGACGTTTCAATGTCTTACACTTGATCGTATATTTAGTGAGAAAGAAACTTCTTAATGGGTTTGGTCGTTAAAAAACTTCAAACGAAAATTTTTGACACGATTCCTTGTTTTTTTTTTTTTTTTTTTTTTGTTAGTCCATTCCATCCATCATTTTGAATATTAGCATTTTCTCAAAACGAAAGTGATTCGATTCTAATGCTTTCCTTATTCAATTAAATAATGCCCCCAAAAAATTTCATATGTAGATTAACTAATTGAACAAGCGTGGGTTGTACCCGCGCACCTATGAATTCAATATAACTTTTGCGTGATGGATATGATTACTAAACGTAAACTTTTGTAAAATTTAGTGCATTATATAAAATGAACATTCAAATGCGGACATATATATGCGAGTGAGGGTGTCATCGAAGCATTGACAACGTAAACCGGCCATTTTCTAATTCGTATTTAATTAAGTGCCTAAAATAGTAACTTGGCGTTCAGTTTAAGTTGTTTTTCGCTTTAGCGGGTGCAATCGCTATTAGTTGTTAGTGTAGGTGTTTGAGGTATTTATTATAGATGTAAATAGCGATCCACACTTAGGAATTAAATAAATAAAAGAAAAAAAAAAAAAGCAGAAAAGAAAACTTGTTATAGTAAAGATATTCTTCTCCCCGCTAATGATTTGATAAATATTTTGAAAATCAATTAACTAATCGTTAGGCTAATTAGCTTAATCTTAAGATTGACTCAGATTATTATTCATTTAATTTCTTTTGATAATCTCATATCACAATAAATAGCCATACTCTTATTTAAAATAACGCTGATTCACCGAGTCATTCCGATGGCGGCAATAAATTGACAGAATTAAACCATATTTTGAGGTTGGTCATGTATCGAATGCTGATATAAAAAAATACACGCTGTTTGAAAATGATTCAAGCGTATGAATGCACGCATTATTACATGTGTGTGCGAGTGTGTTCGCATTCGTGTGTATATGTTGAAATGATTAAGTGCATAAACCGGTTTTCGATAAAATCACATACAATTTAAACTGTAACCAGTTTATGTTTTTTGTTTTCTTTATTCGCAATTTTATTCTAAATTTAGCCTGATTTTCTGATTTATTTACAAAACTCTGACTGCCTATATACAGTTAATGGCAAAACTGTTGTGCCGTTTTTCTAACCCATATTACCTGAATTTCGTTTAGCTCCTCTGAGGTTGCACTTCCCATTTACGATACATTTCAATGGATCAATTGTCGAAGTTATCCGAGTTTCGTAGAATTGTTCGATTAGATTTTATTTACGGTTTTTTTTTTTTTTTTTTTTTTTTTTGGCGACTTTGTATGATTTGATTACTAAACTAAAGTTCTTGGCTCAATAAGTCTCGTGGGATTTTTCTAATCGCAGTTTAAGACCATCATGTCACAGTTTTTGTGCATATAATCGTGGATTCAAATCTCAAGTGCGGTAGAGCTTTCCATGAACTCAGCAGGCTTAGATGCTAGTTCTTTAAGACTTTAGTCTTAGAATTTATTTCGTTGTCTAAATTAATTAAAATAATAATAATAATAACAGTGGGATTCTTCTACATAAGGAATTGGAAAAAAATTTTTTTTTTTCATATGTGTTCTTAAAGATGAGCGGAAATATTCAGAAAAGTTACCTTCAATGTTAATCTCTAGGTTTAGTTGCTCACTTCATTTAACCCTTTGCATTTGGTTGTCCCCTCTGAGGGGACATGATAGTTTGTTAGCGATTACGGACAATGAAATTATTCCACCGCAATTTTTTAAGAAACACGTTCTCCTATAGTTTTCTGTAGATTCCTGATGTACAAGGATACCAGATGTACAGTGATAGGTCTTATACCAATATTCCTTTAGCAGAAGCATTGCTAAAAAGGAAATGTAATCTTACCGGCACAGTAAAAGTAAATCGAAAAGGCATACCCATGACAATTCCTAAACCAAAATTTTCGTCAAAAAAGACAGGGGGGGATTGTATTGTCTGTTCGGGCAGAAAAACACCAGGCGGAAGGCGGCAAACAATATTTTATTGTGAAACATGTACAAATCAACCCGCTATGCATGTTGGGAATTGTTTTAAACTTTACCATACTGTAGAAAATTATAAGAAATAAATTTTGATATTTTTTTGTAAATATTTGTTCTTCAATGTCCACAAATTTCATTACAATTCCTTACTTGGTTCTAAAATTACACTGTATAATATCACGTTTCCAGGATGTACGTTAAAAAGTGGCGTCGAGTTGCTGGTAGATAACGTCCGAAACGGTGCCGAGTGCAAAGAGTTAACTTTGAAATCGCCACTGATCGACTACAATCGCAACAAGATCAATATCTTGATTATCTTCGTTCTTGTTTTTTCCAGTTTAAATTCGTTACTTTTTCCTAAATACAAGTAATCGGAATAATCGAAATTATTTGTTTATAATAAGATCTTCGAATTTCAAAGAAACTATTTAAGTGATTTCTTTGTTAATAAAATTAGAATATTTATTGTGAAATCTCACTGCAGAAGAAGAGAAACTTAATCAAATTCTGTCTTAATACAAACGACAATTAAGTTTTGCTTTTTTTTTTTATATAATATATATAAATATACGCGAAAGTTCGTTTCTGTAAATCGTAGTACGATCCTTAGTTATTTGAATTTAATTAACACTGAATTTCGATATGAAACTATATCTAAACTATTATATAACACTTACAAGTTTTTGTTATGTACTCATAGTTACACAACGTGTACTTCTGTGGAAATGAAATAACAACAGATATCGTCGTATAGAGTTTTAAGTCTGATATCTAATGATTATTTTTCTTACTCCTTTCATACCATTACTATGCAGTTTAGCCTAGCAAGCCTATTGGCACGAACTTCAATACCGATGGACTATGCGTAGCTTTCAATACATTAAAAAAGTACAAAAAAAAATATTGAATAGTTTTGTTTGAAACTGTTCAATTATTGCATATACATGCATGAATTTAAATTTACTTTTATACTTAGCGTCACAAGAACCAGGTCTAATAGATCTTTTACACGGTTAGTACAATTCAAAAGTACACTTAAATGATTAAATAAAGCATTTATTAGCTTAAAGAAAATATGTTAAGCCTAATTCAAGATGTAGCCCTTTTCCCAAGTTCTACTATATATACACATATGAGTGAAGTGAGTTAATGAGCTTGTGGGTGTTCGGTATTTTTTAGATTTCAGATTCTAAATTCACTACGTCGTGTTGGGTCAGCCTAAACATAGCGGCAGAGCGGCATATGAGAATAGACTAATCGCGCCCATTATGGTAAGATTTGTGTGTGCGTTTCGTAAGATGTGTGCCAGATCACTGCTCTCTCAATCTCACTTTAACCATTGGTTTGTGCAGGCATGCAACTCTGCTTTGTTGAGAGATTGCAAGTCGCCAAAAATTAGAAAAAATCGAAAGCCGAATTATATTATTTTACGAGAGATAAGATCCCAAAATATTCAAAATCGCTTTAACAATAATTTATTATTAAAATTATAAAGCAAATCTCGGACGGAAAATAAAAGATAAATGTCCAATAAAAATGTTGAGAAAGATTATTGTGGTTGTGTTATTGGTTGTCTTACTACTTACTACTTTAACTTATGTACAGGAGAGTTTTTAAAATTCGTTTCAAGACAACTTTTCGCTTCCTTTTATTTATTTATTTTTTAATTTCTTATTGCAATGCAAGGGCAAAAAACCGTATGATTTCTTCTTAAAATTGTTGTTGTTTTTGTTGCAAGTTTATAGTATGGGTGTTAATTATAATGCGGAAGCTTTGACATTGAACATGAACTGTATGCAATCAGTGAAGCGCCCACTATTTCAAATACCAGCGAATTGAAAACAACAAAAAACTAAATAATTAGATAAAAATTTCAAAGCATTTAAATGAATATTGATCAAGCATTGTTTGTTTTCCCTTACACTCTATGTAAAAACATTGTAATAAGTGTTACGGAATAAATCAAAGATTGCAAGATTTGCAATTGCAATAATGAAAGGGTCATGCAATCGAAATACTTATGACTTGGAACAGTTGCTTGTTGTTGCAAATGTAATCAGAATGTCTTTTGCTTTTTCCTATAAAAGTTTTAAAACACACGAGGAAATGACTTGAATGAAGGGAATACTTTATCCGATTATTCCTTTGATATTTTTGTGGTTTTAATAAATGGCATCTTTTAAAAGAAAGACGGAACTTGCCATTTGAGATTAGTGACCGTTGATTGCGGATCGTCGCCGCTTCATACTATTACCGAAATTAACGAAGAATTTTGCGATAACATTATTTGGCGAAATAGTTCCGTGAACTGCTTTCGAAACTGATATCATTTAAGGCCTTTGGATTGTTTTCTTTAGGTCATCGATGAATTTAATCGACGTTGGCAGCTTTGGAAGCTAACATAACTGTTGTCATTAATGAAATATGTTGTCAATGATTTGGAAGAATGATTAGAGATTATATTGCTCGAAAGCCTCATATGATAGCACTTAGCCTTAGAATTTATTTCCATGATTAAATTAATAATAATAATAATAATAATAATAATAATAACATGTTGCTCGTAGCCGATTCATCACTCATCAGTTTGAGTCGTAATGCACTCGGATGAGAAATTATTTACAAGAATTAAACCGCAGAACATTATTCTTTATAAAACTTTTGTGGAAAACATTTTCCGGATTTAATGATCTTTTCAAGTCTAACTGATTAACTGTTTTTTTTTTCATTTTTTTATTTTCTAAAGTCACTGTTGTGCGAATTTGGCCAAAATGACTGCTTTTAAGTTAACTGAAATGAATTGCGATCTATTTGATGTCCCGCAACACTATTCATTGGCTTACACAAGTACAGCAGATTTTTTTCCGGAGAAGGGTACATTAGCTTGGAAATTTTCGATAATATTTGGTCAAACCGATCAGCTAAGACGTCAACATATACAATGCGGCAATATTGCCGTTTTAGAAGAGAATTCGCGTTTCATTTATCATCTTGTAATCGTAGAGAACACATATCAAAGGTCCACTTATGAAAACTTACAAGCCGCGTTAATTTGCATGAGGCATCATATGGTAAGTGAATTTTATCTTTTTCGTATTATATCGAATGTGTAAATATGTAAATAATATGTAGAAAACACTTTCGATATTTAGCGTAATTACGGTGCTAGCAAAGTGGCTATGCCTCGTATATGTTGCGGTAGTGAGGGTTTAAAATGGCCTCGGGTTAAAGAAATTATAGTGAAAGTTTTTGCCAAAGAGTACAACACGGAAATAATGATTTGCAATTATCAACCGTCAAAGGTATGTAATACAAAAATACATATATGGCAAACACTGTTGTTGTAGACTCATATGATTCCTGGACAGCAGCCTTCAAAGGAAATGTGTGAAAATGTCATGCCATTCCACTCATTAGTTTATAAGTTATGTTTAAGTGACGCTACTTTCGTAATGTGTTCCAAACCAGTAAAACACTGCTTTTCGATGAGAAAAAATATAGCTCGCAATCAGCATTGGTTTGAGAAGTGTTATGATGACTCTCATATGTTTGGATGATTTCCTAGTTTTAAATAAAGCCGTATGGACGCCGATGGTGCTGAACGCTCTGGTCATCCAAAACCGAGAGTTATTCCAAAAACCATAAAAAAGGTGCACAAAAACGTTTTGGAAGAGCAAAAAGTGAAATTTGCGTGAGGGAGCTGACACCTTAAAGATATCAGAAGGCAGGGTATTTACTATTGTTTATCAACATTTGTCCATGAACAACTTCTGTTCGAAGTGAATGCCGCGTTTGAAAGGATTTTTTCATGCAATATGTGACATTGAATGATATATTGATTCGAGAGTTATATTGATAGACAGCCGAGTAGACGGGAAGCGACGAAAGGTATCCAAAGCGACCAAACATGTAGCCTCACGAAAACAACTGTAATTTGTGAACTAATGTCGGAATGCCATGAAATTTGAACACATTTCGTTTAAAGGCTGGCAGTATCTAGAAATAATATGGACGCGTTAACAGCGTTATCATATATATATTATACCGGAAACTTATTGAGTGATATGATAAGAAATAATTATTTAAGATATTTTCCCTGCTACTAATTATATAGTTCAGCACTCCCAGGTGTCGGATAATGGAACGAAGCGCTCACGATAAAAAAGCTACAGAAAATTGTTCGGTCGTTCATTCGATTAGTGCCGATTTTGCCATGTGTCGTAATATTGGCCTGCAGTTCAAATGCAAAAATGGACAAAATCATGAAATGTTACGACAAGATCATCATTCCGGGAGTGTGGCGGTTTTAAAAGATCATAAACGTTATGTTTACAATTTGGTAACAAAGGAACGCCAGCATGAGAAAAGTACTTATATAGCTTTGTTTTATGCTTTACTAACGACAAGAGATCACATGGTAAGTACATCATATATATGTGGAATGGAATAAGAGAAAGAAATAAATTCCTTTAAATATATTTCAAATGTAGCGTCAACATGGTGTGAGAAAATTGGCTATTCCTCGATTGGGTTGCGGTATTGATCGTCTGGAATGGTTTCGTGTTAAGAGTATACTCGAAATGGTATTTGCTGACGATGATATAGAAATTACCACATATTCACATGAGCCGCTTATTTCGGTAGCAAGTCGCGAACAATTGCATGTTCACTGTGTGACATGTAAGAGGGCCTTCTGACAGCATAAAGCTTTAATTTATTTCTAAAATATATATAAATGTTTTTAATAGTAAGCAAAAAAAAAAAAGACGCAAATTAATATCAACCTAAGTTGTGACTTGCATGCACGCGGGCCTCTCTCCATCGCTTTTAGTAGTAGTTGCAAAAAAGTTTTCGCTATTGCCTCTAATAGTAAAAATGCAGTTTCTCAACTCTCACATTCTTGCTCGTTTATACATACATTTGCATTATACCGCTTTCTCTATTCTTATTTATATTAATATATTGTTTTTTAATGAATTAATATGAAGAAGAGTTTGCGAAAACATTTGTGTGGTGACGCATGTGTGTCGATTGCATTTTATTATTATTTACATTAAAGAAAATGTTGTCTCTTCCTTTAGACGAGAGTGTATTCAATAAAAATGATATTTATATGAACACAAGCACATACACACAACAGTTGATTTTCAAAAATTTGAATTAAATAATATTTGGTCCGACAATTGTTGTTTATTCGACAAAAATTAAGTAAACGGACACTTTTAGATTCGCTTATTTTATCTTATTTATGTTGCAAAATAGATTCGATTTTTTTTTAAATTTGTGCTTAGCAAATAATGCCTCTAGAGCTCGATGTGGACGGCTGTAATGGAAAGGTTTAATTACACGGCGTCGATTAACGTATAAGTTAAATTTGGAAGCATTAACTAGCGTCACACTAGACAATGAGACTATCCCCGTAATCGAAGGAGACTCAATGCGTCCAGAATTCCAGGGGACATCTATACCACAGTTGATAAGAACAGGGTTAGAACGGTAGAATATAAATATGAACGGGCAGAAGCTAGGTTGAAGATTGGATTGAGGGACAGTGGGGAAGAAGTTGAAAAGTCAAATGCCTGGAAAATTTTGGCGGAATTAGTGGCCCACTTAATAAGTTGCTTGCTCAAAATAAAGAAGCAAGTGGCAATGTGAAAACTGGTATTGAGTTGAGCCGGTCGCAAACTGGATAGCATAACCAAGAAAGTTACTGGAAGTGTGCCAGCAACGCAATCTACATTCGCTGATGTTGTCAGAATTTCGTTGGTTAAGACTGACGCTTCCTTAATAGTTAGCCCTACCAGGATGACCTAAACAATAGTGTGAATCCTAAGACTTTGAAAATTTCTAATATTCACTGCAGATATAACGGTGATGTTGTGACTGATTGTTGCGGTGACGATGAAAGTAAGAAGACTAAATCAATTATTGAGAATAAAATGTCTAAGGCATACGAGATAATAGTGCCTAATAAGCTTAACCCTCGGTTTAAATTAACGGATATTAGCTTAATTATGGTAGTGAGGAACTTTTGGACATGCGGCGCAGTCAGAACCCTGTTTGGGATAAAAGCACGCTTAGAATCGCGACATCTTATAAAGTCACGAAGCAGGAAAAAACCGTTATTGCGATGGATTGTGCATCGTTCCATAAGATCATGACGGAAGATAAATTGTGTGCTGGTTGAGGGAAATGGCGGACATATGACGGTGCGGAGGTTATTATTGTATACTATAAGTGTAGGGTCTCTAACCATAACGCAAAGGATTGCAAAAGCCGAAATATCAAGAGGATGTGACACGGAATCCATAGCTAAGTGCACTAATTGCATGATCACTTTAGCCTACACGTCGATGTTAACCACCCCACATTAAGTAGACTATATCCAGCGTATATTAACAAACTGAAGTTGGTTAAATACGCATTCTATATTAGTCATGGTTGAAACTACAAGACTGTCGGCCAATGACAGTGTGGTTGAATCTTTTGGTATACAAAATTAGTAGTATACACACATAGGTCTAATTATTTGGATAACGTTTTTCAGGCGTTAGACGTGATCTTGATATCCTACGAAAACATAATACTTTGTGGTGACTTTAATGCTGATTTGCAGGTGAACCATTCACGTTCGAATGAGTGGCCGGATTCAATATCAACTCGTGGTTTGAAATGGTTTGAACTCCTGACCCATACGAAATGCCACGCGTTGTAAGCCGGTGTTGCTGACAGAGCCTTACGCATTCACTATGACCGATTCCATTGCGATGGGATATCTGACTATGAGATGTTGGTTCTTGTTATGGATGTAGATAACAATTACGATACTCATAAGCGGACGTCGTTTACTTACAGGGATTCTTTGTCGATTGATATGCAACGGCTAATGTGCGCCTCCTTTCAAATTTGGTGGAGCGACGTTCTGAAGGTTGCCGGCGTTAATGACACGTTGGCTTTTATAATGTATTGCCTGCCCTTGCTATTTAATGAATAGGTCCCATCGAAGAAGTATTAAGTTAGTACCTTCATGCCGCTCTGGTTTTCCAGTAAAGTCAAGAGATCCATTAGACTTCGTAATGAATTTTAAAAAATTTGGAAAAATTATCCTAATGCGGTTAATTGGGAAGTAAGTAAGTAAATGTAGGAATAGGCTTCATAATGTTACCAGGCACATGGAACGACTTCGCTTTAATAAGAGGTTGGATGTCAATCTTCCTCGTAGGGTGCTTTGGAAGAATCTCAAGGAAGTAGGCGTTAGGAGAAGTCCGATAATGTGTGAAGTTAACCATGAAATATTGAATGATCACTTTTTGAAATCCAGCTCTGGATGTAGAAACCGTTCCTTGCTTGTGAATCAGAAGGTTATGCATCGGCATGGTGAAAATTTTCAATTTAAACTAAGACAGAGGTTTAAGTATTTTTGGCTGTACACAGCATTGAATCAAATTGTGTTGGCCATGACAACATTGGCATCAGGTTTATGAAACTGGTCTCCTCAGTGTTATTCCTCCCTTGACCCATGTGTTTAATCACACACTAACAACTTTCTCATTTGCTGAATGTTGAAAAATAGTGATGCCAACTCCCATTGCGAAAAAGGCGTCTCTATCCTGCCTGAAAAATTTCGCCCGATTAATATTTTTCCTATTTTATCGAAAGTCTTTGAATGCCTGATAACTGATCATATTGGATTGCATTTGAATACTGAGAATGTATTCAGTGTTAATTAATCGGATTATAAATGTGGACATAGTTGCAATACGGCAGTACGCAAAGATCTAAAGGACCTACGATAACAGGGATTTCACTATTCTTGTTATGATTGATTTCTATAAAGTTTTTCGTTTCCAGTTCGTCCGCGACTAAGTTAATTAAGTCTTGTTTGGAAAATCGGTATACCAACGTGTGGCAATTGGCGGTGCTTCTTCGTAACTTGGGTTGATTACATCTGGCATCCCACAAGGATTCATTTTGAGGCCTATCTTATTCAGTGCTTTTATGAATGACGATATCCGTTATTGTCGTGATTGTAGCGCTCAGTTGCACATTGATGTTGCACAATAAATGGTGATTTAGAGCGTATTACTCTCTGGTCTGACATTAACTGTGTAAAGTTAAATTCAAGCAAAACTAAAGCCATTCTAATACCGCCGACAGGTTACGACTCCTCTTCTTTACCACACATTAAAATAATTGATGAGAATATTAAGTTTGTTGGTGCGGTCACAAAACTTGGTTTTAAACTCGACTCTCGCTTGAGTGGGAAAAGACATGTTAATTACAAAGGCATGCGCAGTTCATAATATTTTAAGAAAACTATGGCTCTCCTCATCTTATCTTCCAATCTTTACCAAATTAAGATTTTTAAATATCTTGTCGTGCCGCTCATATCATACGGAGCCTACGTATATAGAAAATGTGCTTCTAATAAAAAATTGCAATTTGGTATAAATAAGTGTCCTAGACCTATGTCCTATGTTCTCAACAAGTGAAGATACGGTAGGATATCGTGGGTTTCGCTGCAGACATTGCGTTCCGATTTTCTAACATATCTTAACAAGAGAAAACCTATTTTTTACCACAAGCTTATACGGGCCCGAACACCAAGATATTTACATAAGAAAATTAAGTTCGCGAAATGTGAACAAACGATAAATCATATCCTATGTGACCATAAATGCTTAACATTATCAAGGCTACTCTTTGTTAACGCTGTATAGTTATGAGACGCGGTACAACTCCACATCAAAATGACTATTAACCCGAGAAGATTTAGAGTAGCTATAAAAAAATTTTATAATTTATAATTTATGATCACATCTGAACATTATTGACATTATGTCTTATAGTATACGTTATGGTTATGTTATTTACATATCTATCTTTACTGTTGTTGATTATTGTGACGAAAGAGACTTTGTAGTCTTACTGGCACATTAATTATTAATTATGGTAATGATTCTTATTATTTGATGAAATTGTCTTTAATAATTATTATTATTAATTAATAAATTAAACTTAATTTTTTAATTAATAATTAAATAAAATTAAATAATTAATAAAAATTAAATAAAATAATTAATAAATTAAACTTAATTTTTTAATTAATTAATTACAAATATATATAGGATGACTATATGACCCTATGACCTTTAAGATTTTTATAATAATATAAATAAAAAGAAAATTAATAAAACAATAGATCGCGAACTGAAAGCGGCCACATCTGCTCAGAATTTCACGCTGATATATATATGAATATATATAGGATGCTTTTTAGCGGGAACAAATCATTATATAGCAAAATATTAGCATCAGACATCCAAAGATGAGGAAAAAATAACTCTGTCAAGTGCGCAACCTTGTTCCCCCGAAAAATTCATAATAGCTTAGGGCATAATCCAACACGCCATGTGTCTCTTTAGTGTAATAATTCTTAGAATCATAATTATTGAAGTAGGAAGATAAATAGGCAGACATTTATCTTTCGTGTTCTTGTGGACTTAATCAGCTCTTCATTATTGACTTACATTTTGTAGCAGAGGTTTATTTACAAGTATTGGAAAGAATTATTGAAGATAAGTCTTCTTTTCTTTTTTGATCAAGGGGTACATAGATGAAAACTTTCTCAATAAATATAGATTTTCAAGAATATTTTCACATCACTTCATCCGGGCTAATTAAAGCAAATTGAAGTTTGCTTACTTTCAGCTTCAATAGAAACTTTAATTTATAAAAATTGTAACGAGAATCGTTTTAGAGAAATTTAGGAAAAATTTTTCTAAATTCCAGTCACGTTTTCCATCAATGTTTGGCCAGAAAAAAATCAATAAAGTACGAGAAAAAAATCTAATCAAAACAAGAAAGTTTTTGTTACTCTTACTACTCAAAAAGAACGAACGCGTAAAGAGACTTTTTTCTACACATATGTGTGTCTGACATGGTGATGGAAAAAGCAAAAATAAATGGATAAAATAAAATGAAGTAAATAAGTAACGTATAGTAAGCATAAATATATTTGAAACACAATTAACAATAAAATTTGGGCTAATTTTTAAAAAGTTTACAAAGCAAAAAAAATTATTATTGGAAATCAAAAAGAAAAAAAAGCAAAAATTTATAATAAATTTCTCTATTCATCATTTTTAGGATTGAAAGGTTTTTCGTTAAATGGTTTTTTTTTTTTTTTTTTTTTTTTGTTTGTTGAACTTTAATAAATTAGTTGACTGATTTTAAATCATTTTTCATCAATTCTTTTTCGTGTGTAGTAAACTCGTAGACAACACGTCAGTATATAACTTACTTGAGGAATAAAGCGAACGGGGAATTTCTTTGTTAGTAAAATGTCTTGGTTCCACAAAATATACACATGCACGTACTCACACGCGCGCACACATACATACACGCATGTACATATATTTGTATGTATATGAATAATACCCTCATTTCCTTGGTAAAAGGTTATTGTATCATTTGTTATGCTCTAGCACTTATGTCACATTATAAATGACTTCTTTCAACAAATAATTCTCAAATATTGGACGTTCATGCATATACAAGTATTTACATAAATTTTTTAAGGAGTGTGTGTGTGTATGTGTCCATAATTAACTAAGCTTATGTGCAATGTTCCCAAGCAGTTAAAGGTCGGAAGTATACCAATTTGGTAATAGTGCTTCGTATTTTACAGGACACATAGCGTGCTAGGTCCGTGCAGCTATTTCCGTCCTATGAATAAAACAACGGATTTGATTGAAACTACTTCTGTTTTTCATAATAATCTCTGATTAAGACGTCATGTACTAATCCATAGGAGATGGGTAAGGACTCGCCATCGTCATGTTGTTCACCTTAAATGCTCGTACGAACTTTATACCGTAGTACACGTCGGGTCATCTTCACCTAATATTTTAATTATGATCTCATAAATATCTGTATATATATATAAATAAATATTGAATCAATCTACGTTTTTCCCAATTTGCATTCTTAAGAAAACTTAAAACTTTTTCCACCCTCAATACCTGACATATTAGTATCCAACTTCATCCGTGCTCTGCTAACTGTTCCACTAATTGTTCCTAACGGCATATGTCAGGCCGAAAATTTATATAAAGTGGCCTTGTAAGTGGGACGTATTCTCGATTATAGTGGAATATCCAATGTCCCTGCCGCACCGATCCGTTCGTCATCTATACATCAATCTGGATATCTTCAGATCTATTTATGATTTCGTCTAATTCCTACTCCGGGCATTTGTTCTTTGTATCGTTTGTTTGTTCGTTCATGTTTCCGTCTGTCTATCTATCTATTCATGCAAACCTTTTCCCGCCCAACCTTTTCGACCTTTCAACCATTTTTTTTCCATCCAGCATAGCTTTAATTGTACGCCCATCAATTTGTGTATCCATTATTATGTGTTGTCTATTAATTCGCTTTTGTCAAGTTAATAAAAATGATTTCAAAATTGAATTTCGGCATCTCATTTTTAGATTCCATTACGCAGATGGAATTAAAAAATGTGACCACCAAAAAGACGCTATAAGTTGAAATTGGACATCAATTGGACATAATCACTGACAGCGTCAAGTTTGAAGAGGAGGATATCGATTGTGAAATTTACCGCAAACATGTAACATGTTTTTATATGATTATATCACTCAGAATAATCTCCATCGCCCGCAATTTGCGTACAGTTACGTGGTCACAGTAGACATCTACGATTTGTTCCAAAGCGAATTTAATGCTTTTGCTTACATTTTCTGTTTTAACATTTACACTTTGTTCTTATCACATTTGTTCTTATTATTTATAATAATATTATTTATGTTTTGTCTAGGCGGCAATAACTATGTAAAACATTTATACATTTACAGGATTAACGAAACCCCTTTTTCTCAAGCTTACGTATATCGTTTAACTCTTTTCAAGGAAATTTTAGTTTCAGCGCTTGTTAAGACATTAATATTAGCAAAAGACACGCGTCTTCAATTTCATTTAAATATGTTTAACAATGAAGCCTTTGATGCGTGATTATTGGGTTAAGATTTTATTATCATTGAATTATTCTAACAAATTCTATTCCTTTAAGTTTTCCGTATTCCGGAAGACGTACAAAAAATTTCAAAATTTCAAGACATGCGTCCGCACATAAATGATAATCTCTTAGTTTTAAGAATACTTTCAGTAAAACATCTTCTCATTTCTTTAAATTTTTCCAATCAGTCTGGACAATTCGCCTGGACATTTTAACGCCTAATCTATGAAATTGACCAAATAGTGCGAAGTTTTAATTGAACATATACGTGGAGAGACGAACTCGATACGATATGATCGGGACCAGATTGACGGGCAAAAGGAAGGGCGACTCCACGGGGTACGCAAATAACATACATGCAAGTTAGCGAACGGACAAGTACAACAGCTTCGTATTAATTATACTCCACACCGTTGGTGTTAGACATACCACAGGATAAGGAAAAAGTGCACTAGGTTTATGCCGATATACACAATGCCCAGGACAACTTAATATGGACACAATTATTATTAGTCGAATCGATTCAGACTTATATTCTGAATGATTTTTATTGGTTTTGGACTCATTGTCTGTCCATGTTTCCACTTGATTTCTCTCTACATATACATTGACATGTTCTGGCCCAACGGTGAATGCTCTTGAAAATAGCGAATGGAAACGAAAACGAAAACGAACATACGTGAAGTGGTGTAGGGTAATTAAAAGTCAGCACTAGAAGACAATAATGTCATAATTTGTCTTCTCTGATATATATATTTATAGCAAGCGAGGTGATGTGAGCTATTTAATGTTTTCAAAAGCACAGAGTTCCTTCTTTTTCTCCCTTAGATCAGCAATCCATATCTCCCAATTAACAATTATATCAAACCAATATCTGTAGCATCCACAGTAATCTGCATCTGTACCCGTAATGGCATCCGGAGGATTTAACGCTCCTTTACGTTAACATAAATAGTGCTCTTTTTCAATTTTAAAACAAGTAAGAACATTATAGTCGGACAATGCCGACTATCTCATACCCTACACCACTTTGCCTAGTACGCCTAATACTCCAAAAAGTACGCATTGTTTTCACGCAAAGCCGTAATCGTCACGAAAGCCCGCATATTGGAAGGTTAGCTTTTCCCTCCATATAAGAGTTTGCGTTTCGTGATAGCGCCTATATATGTGGGGTGCAAAAAAAAAAACAGACCTATGTGATCCAAATTCGCTACCGGTGCTGAAACGCTGCTATTAATTAATTTTCATCATCAAATATTAAAAATTAACCCTTTCCCGAGGCACTTACTACTCATGGGATATCTTATATGAAGTGGGGCCAAGAAAAAGACGCATGTGCTTCAAATTAAGTCCACTTAATTTTTTTATTTAATTACTATTACAAACAAATTTTCGCAATAAAAAAATTAACAATTAGGCCTTTTTGACATATAAGGGTTTATGTTCCTTGTATGCGGTGTTATCCACGTGGTCTAAACTCGGTAAGGTAGATTTCTTTTTCAATTTATTATTAGGAGCTAGTTTTCGCCACGAAATATGGGAAATTCGATCTTTTTACCATATAAAATTTGCATTTCCGTAGGAACGGTTATATGAGAACGGGTTCAAGAAATTACGCCAGCCGGTCGAAAGTTTTCACAGTAATTTGGAATGCCGGAAGTCTGCTACTTACCCACTTTTGCAGAGAAATATTGAAAATTGAAATTTTTCCTCATATAAGGACTTTTCAGAATAGGGCGCTATATGGGGAGTGATCGAAAAAGTGGACCGATGCGAACCATTTTCATTAGCATTCGTGTTTGAGCCATTGTACGTCTGCGGACCAAATTTCATCAAAATATCTCAAAAACTGCGAGGTGCAGCTTGAACACAAACACAAATGGACAGACGGACAGACAGGCTGGGATCAATTTAGAAAATGATTCTGAATCGATCGATGTAATACAAGGTAGGTCTACCTTAAGCCCTTCTGTGTGTTACATACGACCGCACTAACTTGATATATCGTGTACCACAAGTGGTGTAGGGTATAGTGAATGAAAATTTTCACTGAGATGGTTGCATCAAATTTTGAGTTATTTACCTAGAAAAAACAATCCACGAGAGTGTTAAGTGACAGACCGTCAAAGTCAACCGTTGTCGAGTGATTATCCGGTCCTCAAACTTCTCTTTCACACTGATTACCAATTGAACGCATCGTGCGCGTGATTGCGTTCAAAGCCGTGATAAACATTTGAATGATATTTCATGCAATGTCTAGCCTTCAAAATAACACACTATTTACACACTATTGACACATTGATTACTTCTTTTGTTTCAAATTTTAAAAATGATCACATTTGATGAAAGGCCCTTTACAACGAGGAATAAGTCCGCGTGATTTGAAAACAAAATCTTACTCATGTTTTGAATGCCGTAATATTTGTAGTTATTTATTGTTATTACTTATGAGAAATTAAATATTCTTTAAGAATTTCGTCTTTCCATCAGCGAATATGAAAATATTTAAATCTAGTATCTGGTTCATGAGCACCTGTGGGAGTCATAATGCCCAACTTTTAAAGACAACTAATTACACTTGTCACCATCGTTTACAACCTTCTTTACAAACTTTAAACAATTTTTAACTGAAAAAAATGCATGTTTTCTTTTTTCAAACACAAAACAAAAAAAGAACTTTCGAAAGAACAGTTAAACCTGGGAAGAAATTCGACAAAAAAGCAACTTCAGCTTAGAACGAATTTTTTGATGCTTTTTTGTTTATTTTGTAATTGTCCGTTCATTTACTTCGCTGGGGCCGGCCAGGAAATAGGTATTTTGCGCATACTTATAACTCTAAAATTCCGAAAATTTAACTAAAAACAAATATCATACTTGTCCTTGACTATATCTTGAACTGGCCCCGTAAGCACTTCATAAACGAAGAAAAATATGGTTAAATAAATTAAACGTTTTTACTAAGGCACAGAATATTAAGGTCTTGCAAACGAAATGATCAAATTAATATAACCGCATCTGGCAGTTGGTGCATATATAATACAAAAAGAACGGGGAGGTCAACCCTTTTCACAGACCGTTTAACCTTATAAGCAACAAAAGTTAATGTCAGTAACAAATGGTTTTCGAACAAAGGAGCATTTGACGGCAACAACGATTCTAATTGCTACAGTCAAAATACATTTAAAAATTTTTACAACTTTTTTATGCAAATATCGAGAAAAAAAAAGGAGAAGAAAAAAAAAAAAAAAAAAAACGAAACGAATGTAGAAAAGTGCTACAAGCTTTAAGTCAAAGAAATCAAATCATTTAGTTTTATTTTCTTCTTTTTTTTTTTTTTGCTCTTTTTAATATTTATGCACGAATATACGCGGATAAAAGATTTTGTCACAAACGTATTTATTTTAACATAATAAATGATTAAAATGCTAATATGCCGAATAACTAACTGACGTGTTGACAGAACGTTGACATATAACATGAATACCAATATACCGATAACAGGTAATAATGGTGACGAAGTCGAAGACAAACTCATTTCAAATAAAGTTTATTGAAATCTTAGATATTCAGAGTTTTGTACAGCATTCTGCCGCTTTGATAAACATTCTTCATACTATACTGACGGCATTTTAAGTCATTCGAATTATTAGAAAAGTCATTTAAAACTCAATTTATCATTGTTGAGCATTATTAATAAAATCTCTCTCCATTTAGCTTTCCCTTGCTTTGTCACATTTTCTTCCAAATGCTGCTCTACAATAATACGGTCTGGCCTGACTGTCTCATCATTTCCCGCTGTCTGCGACACATACCAAACATATTGGATTTACACACAATACACTTAACGCAATACTTTGGCATGCGATTATCTTTATTATTACTTTAACATGGCTTGCTATCCAAGTTCATTTGATAATTTTTGAATAGTGCAATATATATATATATATATATATATATATATATATTAATGAACAACAAATTCCAAAGTATTGTAAATCATATTAATCTGACGTTATTATTATTATTATTATTATTATTATCATTATTGTCGTCGTTTCCATTGTTAATGCACACAAGAGTAAAGTAAGGAATGTCAAATTTCTGAAGTATTAACCACGAGGAGGAGGAGGAGGAGGAGGTTAAGAATAAGAGCACTTTTTGCCATTTATTAAAAAAATAAGAATTTTTCTATTTTTGTTTTCTTCTCCCATATGATCGCAATTCAAAAGGAAATGAAAAGAAAAATTATTTAAATTATCAATAAAAAAAAAAAAGAGATAAAAGAAATTTATATTACGAGATGATTCGGTAAATAGTTATTGGTCTTGCAGCTGTACTAGTTCTTACATCTTACTAATATTTGAATGCATGGGCGTTTTAAATAATCATTTCCCATTAGCGACAGAGTCAATGCTCTTAAGCTCGTTGCTGTAAGCTAATCTCTTTCTCTTTCTTGGCAGATGGCAAACATTTTTTATAAGAGTCATTAGAAGAGTGAATGGCATTAGTGACATTCTCGGGTTGTGTGCAATCTCCTTATATGTAAGGATCCTATAGTATTAAACACTATTGAATGCTTTGATGCTGGATTCCTGTTGCAAAAATCTTCTAATTTACGGCCATCGAGATTAATCTTTATTTAAAAATGGGCGACGTTTCATATAGACACAGGACTTGTATGTCCATAAAGATTTCTAAGAACGCCAAGACTTTTAGTCAAACGCCAAACTTTGCTTGAAGCACACTATCATGATTAAGGATAAGCTAACCTTACTTACAGTTGTTTACAGTTTAGAGGGTAATAAGAAACGTTTTTATATTTTTAATTTACAGTCATTTTAAATATATTGCTAATAAAATATCCTCTACCCATATCGGGCGTTGATCAATTTTCCGAAAATTATGGATCAAAAAATTGGGCTAAAAAACTATACAAATCTTTCGAAGATCGAACGCCTTTCTAGAGTCATTAATAGCACTATAAACAACAGTTTCGAACAACCAAATCAAACGGGATAAAATAAATTTTTTTTTAAATACTTTATTAACCGAAGGTCCCGACCACCATGACTTCAGCAGAAATTGGCAAAAACCCAGGTGATAATGACTTGCCCAACCAACCTGTTTCGTTTCTCTGTTACTTTAATGGCGAAAAAATGCAGACTTTTACGCAGAATAGATCTTGAGACTATCATTTCCGCTCTCCCGGTCTAGTCAATTCAGTACTCGCGAATTTACAGCGTATTTGAAACTTACTTGTAATTGATTCGCTGTCACTACAGCCTAATATAACCTAACTCTATGATGATCGCTCTATCTTAGTTCATTCACATTCTTATAGGTTAACTCTTGATTATCTTACAGAAAATTTTGAAAATTTATTTTGTAATCGATAAACTAAGTTCAAGCAGCTGAATTCAATTTTAATTAAATAAATCAAAACATGTGTTGTAATAAACTAGGGCTGCGTGGTAATATTTCTTTCCTTTTTTTATTTATTTATTTATTTTTATATATTTTTAGGCAATCCTTTCGTTTAAAAAATGTTTTTTCCTTATTTTTAAAGTTAACCTCATCGCTTGATGAAATATATTAAAATTTTCAATAGATTCAGGGCACGCTGACTTTGCGGGAAACCCCTGATCGAAATGAAAAAACTTATGAGTACTTTTAATTGTTGTTGTTGTCATTATTGTTTATCATTAAATGCTGCAATAAATTGAAAAGTTTACGCTTTAAAGGACATTCGAGATCCAATGTCTAACCAATGCTTAAAATCTTTTTTTTTTCTTTATCACCTTCTTCTCAAAGAAAAAAAAAAAAAAAAAGAACAAACGTGTAAAGATCTATTGTGAAATGAAAGAAATAAAAATGTGCGCAACTAATTTCATTCACTTTTTATGCAAATTTAAACGAAAATAATATATATTTCTCCCTTTTACGAATCATTCTTTTTTTTCTTTTTTTTTTTTCTTAAGAAAAATCAACGAAAAAATATATATTTTTATTTTTTTTTCTTTTACCAAATAAGGCACAAAACAGGTGGCTGCGAGGAAACGAACAAAGGCTCGTTTTCCCCAACATTGATGGTAGTTAAATGGAGGTGTGAAACTTATTTTTATGGTTCTTAATAATGTAACGAACATACTCGCAGGAAATTCCTTTTCGTGTTAAGCAATTTACTTGTTTTTTTCTTCTTGCACCAACTCTTCGAAGCACAAGGGTGTAGTGATGTTCTCATTCATTTTGTAACGTACGAAGATGGACACTATAAAATGTATATAATGTATATGTATATATATATATATATATTTATCGGTATATATATATATATATATATATATATATATTATGGACACTATAAAATGTATATAATGTATATGTATATATATATATATATATTTATCGGTATATATATATATATATATATATATATATATTATGGTATGGACACTATAAAATGTATATAATGTATATGTATATATATATATATATA
>KK502466.1:817667-837743 GCA_000688735.1 Glossina austeni | reverse complement strand
TATGTATATGCATATGTATGTATATATATATATATATATATACATATATTTATCGGTATATATACATATATATATATAGGTATATAGGTATATACACTATATATCGGTATATATATTATGTATAGCTTTGATCTGTCTGTCTATAGAATTCTACAAGCGCTCAAAAAACAATAAAAGGATTTAATGGTTAATTCTATTCTACCATGATCTGGATTCGCTCATTTACACGCAGCACATGTAAAAAAAGTTACGAAAATCTTAAAAGATTTTGATTACGGAACGAACTATAATCAAGCGGAAATTGAAAATTGTTCCGAGGACAATATTTCAAATTAAGCAAATGCTTGCTCTACATGATGGGTATCCAGGATTCGTTTTAAGACGAACGCAACGTCTTGTCTCTTAAGTTTCGCATAGTATTCAATACAAATCGTTAAAAAGAGGGTTAAGGGAAACGGTCTAGGTTTTTATTATTGTACGAAAGTCAATTTTTGGGGGTTTTTTTTATAGAATTTTTCATTTCTTTTTTTTTCTTCTTGTGAAATATTTTCATGTAAAACAAATTTTAAAAAATTGGTCGGTTATAAATTAAAGACAAAGCAAAAAAAAAAAAAAAATGCAAATTTTCGTTTAATTAGTTACACATTAAATGTTAACGTTTTATACACTGCGGAAAAGGCATCATCTTGCTTCGAGTTGTAATGTAATTTTCGATATTTAAATACGCTTTATTGTAAGGTGTATTAGTTTTATTATATACGATGCTACTTACGAAAATTTTTCTTTTACATTCCACAAAATTATTCCACCATAAATGATTATTGATTTGATAAACTACACTTTGTATTACGAAAATAATCGAGATTAGTCCGCGACATAAACGATTTCCTTTTTTCGCTTCTATACAAAATCTCTAAAATTCCAAATACTTTTTAGCACATATTTACAGCGGGACAAAGGTTAATAGTTTGTTTTAACAACAGGGATATTTAAGAGTTTTGCGTGAGCACCCGCTATGTAAGCCGGACACCATGGCGTCCCCCAGAAAGCAGGATAATCTCCATTGAACGATGTCCTACTACTCCTGTGCGTGTAAACGGGAAAAAAGGTCTGAAGCGTCGCGTCGAGGCTTATCTACCACTTCATTGTCTAATGGCCCCACGAGATTTGGAGGTGACCACAGCCACTAGGATACTTCCCGAAAGACCATAGCCAGTAGTCAGACAGGAAGCCATTCATCCCGATAGTCTAATGATAAGTGCATCGTCATAACAGGAGCAGCCTTACTTTGGGGAACGTGATTCCTTGGCCACCTAAAATATTATGACATACTATACAACTTTGGGTGTTATCTTACTGTACGCAGCAGGAGCCACGCTTGTTCCTTTGGCCATTCACACATCTCGGAAGAGCATCTTTTCTCGAGAATATATGGTGTCAGAAGAAGTCGCCACTTCTTTCTCAACTATGTCCCAGCCATCTAACGCTTCGTAGTATCAGTACTTGAGTAAATTTTGGTGGCCTCCATGGCGGACAACCGAAAGAGAGAAGAAGATCTTGCGATACTTCGCTTAGGCTTCCAATATAAAAACCCGTTGCCAGGTTGTAGGTAATAAACCTTAAACTCCTATTTGTCGAGGAGCTGCACAACTCTAATAAATAACAACTATAAAGAAAACAGTTAGCGTTTATAGGGAGCACCACGAAAAGGTGAAAGTTTCGATATGTCTATGAGCCTCCGAAGATTCACATAGGTTCGCTTCTCAGTTTCTTTTAACAATGACGATAACACTGCATACCTGAAGACTTATTATCTATGATTTAGCCTTCGTCCAAATACTATAAGAGCTAAGTTGATGTTAAGCAAGCACCCATTTACTTAAGTAAAAGGTAATCACACATTAGCTGAATAACACCCATAAGATGTTTTACGAATTTTTACACTCTAAACTGTGTGAAGCAACTCCGAAATTGTCGTCCATACAACATTAAATAATAACTGGGAAGTAATAAAAATAATAATAATAATAATAATAATAGATATAAAAATAATAATAATAACAAATTATGTTGGGCTTGTAGAGAATATTTTAATAACCGTCACTAACTAAGATCCATTTTTGTAATATTATTATTATTATTATTATTATATAAATTTAGCCAGAGAATAAATTCTAAGACTGAAGTCCTCCTAAAGCACTAGCATCTAAGGCTTTCGTTTTTATTTTTTATTAATATTATTATTATTATTATTAAAAACTCTACCGCACTTGAGATTTGAAGAACCCCCGACCATTGAATTGCTAGTCGAGACTCTTGCCTACTCGGCCACTCAGGCGGACCATTTTTATTATAAATTTTACGACTTATTCTAGATATAATAAAGATTTGAATACACATTTCTTTTTTTAATCTGGCAACACTTTTTATATCGTTTAAGAGCATATTTTGACCCATACGCCTATAAGTATAAATATTTCCTAGTAATTTCTTAGTAATTTCTTGGTAATTACAGGCGAACTGACTTTAGTGTCTTACGTATATGCGGAGCGATTTTGCCAGTGATAAGGCCTACATATAGTAATCAATGTGGGCTTTTGCGATAGATTTCATTTACCACAATGTATTTAAAATCTGGATGTATGTAAGGTCCTTGAAAGTTTTTACAACTCGATTTGGACCTTGCATTCTTTCAATGTTTGTACTATAAATTTGCATGAGGTTTAGTAGCAATAACTTAACTTTTTTTGGTTTTGTGATCGTAATTAAAGGCTTAGCTTGTTTTGCATGTGCTTGGTTCCTGATATTTTTCATTTTTAATACTTATTTTACTTGTTAAGCTTTTACTTCGCGATACACCTTAACTTAGCAAAGACATTTTAGCGAGGACACAAGCCTTAAAAATGTGGGTTATTTTGGTGGGCTACCTTCACTTTGGTTAAATTTTGCATTTTCCATACAAACCTAAACATATTAAATAAAGCCAGAGATTAAGTGTACAGTGTTAATGTATTCACTTCAAATCGTACATAGTTTCATTACCAACTCCCAACCCTGCTCTTTTTGCATTATTTGGGTTAAAATAAATGTTTTGTAAATTTGAAATAATCTTTTGTTTAGGGTATAATTTTCTTTTGTCGTTTATCGTTTTTTTTCTTTTTGCCTTTTACTGTGTGTTGGTATGAAGAAAATGAAAGGATTTCAAAACACAATTTATGAACGGTTTTGGTGGCGTAGCTTTAAAAGCCTCTTTTATGTAGCTTCCGATCTCTTCTGGAATTTCGATATTTTTATCTTTGGGATGAAAATCCAACATTACTTCTGAATCGATTTTGCAAATTTTTAAGCCACTTTTCCTCAAAAGATCGGAAATACGTTTTTTTAACTATGATGCGCAAAAATTAATTAAATGCGAACGACGCCTATACTAATGGTCGAAAATAAGCGCAAATTAATTAGCGAAGTTTTTTTGAGGCTTAAGATATTTTGCTCATACACAGAGGCCAATTTAAAAGTTGCTGGAATTCATTCGTCGTTGGTTATTAAATTGAACCAAAAGGCTTTCACAAACTCTGGTGTCAACTTTACATCATTATGAGAATTCAGCAGAGATCAAAACAAATGTCTATGAAACTGGACAAGACCCGGCTGGCAGGCCGTAGAGAGCATGCATAAAAATTTCCCATCTACTCTCTTTCAAATCTAGAAAAGCTCTGACTACACGAGACTCTTCCACTCCCGCCAAATACAAAAACTTACCTTAAGTGGCATCAACTTGAGTCTTGTAGACGAAGGTACAAATCAAGCCACGTTTGGACAAACTTTTTCGCACAGCACTGTCATATCCGATTTCCATTTCATCGACCATTACCGATCTCCTCAAAAATGACCCGACTTCGTTTCTTTTTTTCCTTTTCAACAATAATTCGCAGATCAATTACATTGCCGCCCTGTGTCGGTCTGTACCGATTGGCTAGTGAAAGCTTACTTTACTCTACTTTATCGGCTTTTACTTTAAAAATCATTTTTATACTTGGAAAATAAACCACACCTACTAAATCCCAATAGGCAATCGTTGAAGAAGATTAATGCAAGAATTGAACGATTTTATATTTTTGCTTTACTGTATGAATTTTTTCAATTTGTAGCGTTTATTTCTTTTTCTCTTATTTGACGACATGTTTAAAATGAATAACAAAAATGAAAACAAGTGAAGAAAGTGTATCGGTCAGCGGTCCGCCATCCTACAGTTCTTCATACAATTCCAAAATAAGGAATTTCGTGGGAAGTGGTCGGGACAGTGGTCCGATCCACACCATATTCATACTTTGTCAGGTCAGTGCACCAAATTTAATCAAAATATCCCAAAACTGACGAACTGTAGGCTGAACGGAAGAATGCAAGACGGAAGGACACACGGACAGATGAACTTATATCAAGATTCAAAAAGTGATTCAGTAGGTGATTTTGAATCGATCGGTATAATAAAAGATTGGTCTATCTCGAATCCTTCTGGGTGTTGTATACACCCGCACAAACTTAATCTATCCCTGTACCACAAGTGGTGTACGGTAAAATAAACTTCTTACCTCTGCACTAAAAAGAAGGCACATTTTATACAATACGATTTCACTATATATGTTTACTCTCAAGGTCGAATTGATTCATGAGATTAGGTTTCTAATGTTGTTCGTAAAATCTTGAATTGTTTTTCGTACTTTGCATGAGACCCACAAGTCAGTTAACAAATCTGACAATAATCAGATCAGTAATCAACTTGCAGACAAACTCTTTTAGATACAACTCCTTACAGTTGCAGAGCTCAGTATGAAGAGCATTCGACTTTTGCCGAACTAAAGAGAAATTCTGAATTGTGCTAACTACTACTTCATTATGCAAATAAATAATTTTTTCATTATCGTAGGAGCGGAATTGATTTCATTAGTTTTCAAAATACAGTCAGTTAACAATTCTACTGCGAAAATTTCAAGTGAGACATAAATTCGTATCTTTGAAATACAAAATTCTCTCCCATCTTTCAACTTCAAGGATTAAATTTATTCCAAAAGAGTTGCAAAACAAATCAAATTAACACAAAAAGGGGTTTTTGTTGTTATTGTTGTAATTGTTAACTCTCAAGCAAGGTTTTGCATTTAAATGAGTTTTCAAACTCTTCTGCACATTAAAACAATATCGGAATTGTTACGTACGTGAATAATAAGATTATTTTATTTAACAATTTCATTAATTATCAGACAACATTTTTAGTGCAAAGCGAATGGGGCAGAGCAGTAGTAATGAATTTGTTGTTGTTTTCTACAAAAAAAAAAACAAAAAAATAAAATAATTAAATAAATGAATTATATCTAGTTTAGAACGAATCTTTGAAGAACTATTATACGCTTGTATGTGTTGATTAAATCGTTATTCTATCAAAAATTCTGTTATAGTTTTTACACCCAACAAGACAATGCTTTTTCACGTAAATGACATGAATATCAGTCCTATATTCTTATTATATTCTTATTATATATATATATACTCTTATTATATATATAGTATTATAGAACAAAAAGCAAGAAGTATATTTCCACAAGGACTCACTGATTTCAAAGTGAGCGTCAACGTGCTAACAAGCAATGGAATCTAACCGGCACGAACTATGATCGGTTCATCAAGCTTTGTGTGACTTTCCTCATCAAACGGCTATGGCTAAGACAATCACAATTAAAAAAAATTCACAATTATTATGTACTTACTTGCGGGAGGGGAGTACCCACCAATCTATTTAATATTAATTAAGATTAAGATTCCTCTAGATAAGCCTGGTGCGTGAAACCTGGCATGTTATGTAAACTTGACCATTCTCCAACATGTAGTTCGGAATTGCTTAAGCGGTAAAAGGAAGGAATGGTACAACATATTTAAGTATTTAAAAAGAATCATATGTAACATAATAAAAATGGGGCGCAATGGGATTCATTCTCGCGAGACACCTTTATATGAAGCGGCTCTGCAGCAAGCAGTATAACTGGTCCAAATTTGAATCTGAAGTAAAAGTCTCCATTTAATGGAAACAAATACGAATGGTGCAATCGGGCGAGGTCCACCATTAGATACTCTACATCACTTTGTTTAATTACACTAAATACACGAAAAATTTTACATTAGTTTTATGTAAATACATCATTTTCACGAAAGCTTTCATATTGGAGGACACTCAAGCCTCGACGTGGTCTAAATTTAGCAAACGTAATTTGCTTGTCAATGTGATTAATCATTTTCCAGGTTCCATAAATTAAACTTTGCCATAAAAGAATTCGCATTCATGGGAGCCCCTATACATATAGTGCGATCTTGAAAATAGTTCTAATTTCATATGCTTAGGAAAAATTTTCATTATAAAATATTGAAAATTAAACCTTTTTTTCATTAGAATTCTTACACGGGCTGAGATCAAAAAAATTGACTTTTTGTGATCTAAATTCGGTGAAGTTAATTTTTTTTGTGAAATCATTATTATGAAGGAACGGTTATATGGCAAAAGGTTCAAAAAATTACCCCATCCTATCCAAAATTGTTACACTAATTTAGAATACCGTAATATTTTTATTAAGCGATTTGTGTTGCGAACTTCTAAAAATTAGAATCTAACAGATTTATCAAAATAAATTCATCCTGAGAACCTAAAACCATCAGCGTACCAAATTTTATCAAAATATCTCGAAAATTGCGATCTGTAGGTTTAACAATGTAGTACCCGGGCAAACAAGTTTAAATCGATAATTGTGAATCGAGAGGTATAAAAAAATGTGGATGTATCTCGAGTCTTCCTAGATATTACAACCGCCCCCATATGTTATAATACCCTTGTACCGCAAATAGTGTAGGGTATAAAAATCAACTTTCAACCAAAAAGGGCCACTCTTTTCTTATTTAAAAAAAAAAACCTTACATCTTTCTCCAGAGAATGTTAATTTGGAGGTGCTGTCAAAAATTCGAATGCAAAATTGAGAAATGGTGGGAGGTATACTGCGTGCGCTTTTGAAAAAATTATATTTCGAAAAAATCAAGTTTAAAATCTTGAAATGTGTTTTAGACATGATTTCGATTATAAATATTATTTTATTATTTATCTTATTACTCCGCGCAATTGAGGCACAATATAAATACCTTTACATGTTCAAACATTCGTCCTGGTTCGCTTTTTTGGTCGATTTTATATTCGAAAGCGCCTGTTTTGCCTGCTTAGGACCTTTTATATTCTTCGCTGAGAAAACTTATAATTTTGTAGCTAAGAACGTTATTCAAAACATTTAATTCTTTGGCAGAAGCATTGATAGCTTTAAAACCGTTTTCCCAGTCTTACATCTATTAAAGGCTACAGTAGCTAAAGCAGTGTCCTTTTATTTGAAAACTCTTTGCAATGAAAATTAATAATTTCCAAAGACTTCTTAGTTTAGATTCGTGTCTTAGAAAAGCTAGGGATCAACTCGCTAGACATTAGATCGCATTTTCCCAGCCGGAATTAATTAAATTGAAGCTATTGTCTTGAATTGCTTGATAAAGGCCCGAAACACTCAAGGAAAAAAATTCTTTGAGGTAATGAGTTTTTCTTCAATATATTAAAGATGGTCTAGAACAACTATTAAGCCCCCGTAGAAGAAAAATTTCTCTACAATAAAAAAAAAATACGCTGTTAGATGTGTTGTTATATGTAACCTAAAGCTAAAGCGTGGTTTTGATGTAACAAATCCAACACACAACATAGCCACGAGAAAATGACATAGCGCATCCATAGTAATACTGATACTACTGCATAAAGAGAACTAAAGGTATTAAGACACGACTAACTTTCAAATTTTTGCTAATTACACACAAATCAATGAACTGATTAAAACAATTGATTTTCAATTGATTCTGAAAACAGTGGCGAGAAAATCGTAAATGTTTTCATTTTAAGAAAATATTAAAGGACGTATTCATGTTCACAAGAAATGGACGGATATGGATAGACGGAGAGAAAAACAAAGGGACAAATGAATGAACGGATAAGCAAACATTAATTAAATTAATTTTGTCATTTAAGCTTTAAGAAATATTAATCCGACGGGCGTTTTATGGGAATAAGTTAGAATACCACCCATGTTGGTAGATCTTAAAAAGCCCACAAATTATTGAAAATCAAATTAAATGCAAATATTAAAGAATTTCAAATAAAAAAAATTTCGGTTTCGGTGTTTCAAAAAGATCCTCAAATTAGATTAGGATAGACATTCATTTAAACAACCTCATACACACACACACACACGCACACGCACACGCACACGCAAACGCATACGCATACGCATACACAGAAATACATACCAAAAACACTGGTAATCTAATAATGTTTAATTTACAGTATTTGTGTTAAAGATTTTAAATAACGAAATGTTATGCAAACTTCTCGCAGTCTCCCTAAGACTTTTCCCTTTACATTAATTCTGGATAGAACAGGATAAACAGGATGGGTGTGTGTGTGTATGTGTGCGTTTATGTTTTCGATTCCAGTTCTCAAAGCCATTTTAATAGTAGAAATTTATATTCTATAGAATGTATGTGAGTGTATGTGAATTCTTGGTCGCTTATTTGTTTGCTGTCAGTGTTGCTGTTGTTCTCTTTCAACAAAAAAGACAATTTAATTTAATTTCCTATTACGTTACTCCAGTCTGTCTCACTATGTACGGTCATTTAAAACCATATTTCACACTTGTGACCACCACTAATATGTTTGAATTGTGGTCGCAATATAAATTTTGTATAACATACATACGGAAATACAAATGACATACAAATCTATGCACACACACGCATGCATGCATGCATGGATTATTTTATGATGTAGATGTGTGTGTGTATATATGTATATTTGTAATATAGATCGAGAAACATTTGTGTAGGGATTTGCGGTCATGTCATACATAAGGATGTGTAAGTTTAATTTATTGCCCAACTAATTACGAAATGATGTATTTCTTCTTGTATGGCATGTGAAGAAAAAGAAAACGATTTTTGAATGAGAAATACGAACGAAACGGGCGGGCAAGACGGTCGATTGTATTTATGTTCATAAAATAAGTCATTGCTTCGAGAAATGTTCTAAACACTTAGAGGCGCGCATAGAGACATTATATCGAAAATTATTATTTCTTTTTTCTCTTTCTTCTACCCATCACCGAAGGATGGGGGGTATATTCATTTTGTCAAAACGTTTGCAACGCCCAGAAGCAAGCGCCAAAGATCGCGTAAAGTACATTTATTCTTGATCGACATTCAATTTTAAATCGATTTAAGCATGTCCGTCTGTCCGTCTGTTGTAAACATTCTCCTGGCCCCAAAAAGGAAGCTATCGGCTTCAAATTCGGCAGAAACCTGAAAAGTTGATATTGAAAATCGGCCAAATCGATTGAAGGACACGCCCACAGCACCACGTAAAGTGAAATCACCTTTGTTTCTCAAAGGGAATGAAAAATTGGCTTTTGCTCATTACTCACAAGCTATAACAAATAAATGTGCAAAAATTTGATCACATATTCATAAAAATGTTCGCCTATTCATCTGCCCATCTGTCTGTTTGCGAGAGATTTAGCATTTGTAGTAAACATTCTCCCGTTAGCGAAAATGATGATATCGCCTACAAATTTGTAAAAAAGTCTGGAACTGATCTAACCTTTCCAAAGGACACGCCTACAACGTCCACATGCCTCTGCGACAAACACTTTTATTTTGCAAATAGAAGAAATCAACTGCGCCCACTCCATATTATAGAGCATGAGAATTTTGTTGTTTTAATTCTTTTGTCTTTTTTTGGGGTAAACGGTGATGGATATGGAAGATTCGGCCACAGCCGAAGTTAATTTTCTTACTTGTTTATCTTTAATCTCTAAACAAAAAAAAAAAAGAAAAATTCACACTCAGTCTCTGTGAAAGAAAGCTTGATATATAATACTTCTCCCAAAATTAAATTTAACTGCAAAGTGCTATCTATTTCCCTGAATATGCTCGGATACTGAGAAAGTGTTCAATTTAAATTACAAAAAAAAAAAAAAAATTAAGTTATAGAAAGATTTCTCAATTTGATGATTTAACTAACATTAGATCCGCATGGATGGAGTTTATGAGCATATTTGCAACAAAGGGACATTTTTATCGCTAAATAATTTTTTGTGTGTACACAATAAGATTTTTCAGAAAAAAATTCTTAAACTGTTTATTAATATTTTAATATATTTAAGTTAAGTTTGAGAATATTCCTAAAATAAATTTTCGCAATTTTTTATTGAAAATCTAAAATAATTTTTAAAAAATTTTTGTTATTTAATAGAGAAACAAATAAAGGCGCTATAGTGAGCCATGGTCCACCGTTTAATATTCTGCAAAATTTCACTTAATAAAGTTGTTCATGTTACGATTGTTCAAAACAAGGCCTTATATGGGAAGTGTTTGAAAAAGCAATCGAAAAGCGTCCGTCTCTGGATCAAAACATGTACCAAATTTCATCAAAGTATCTCAAAAATCGACAATAAAGCAAGACGTACAGACGAACAGATACGCTTAGATCGATCCAAAAAAAGTGATTCTATCGAATCGATTGGCATAACAAAAGGTGGATCTATCTAAAGTCGTTATGGGTATTGCTTACATCTGCACCGATCTCATACGTTCTTCTCTCATAAACGATTTAAAATGTAATGATGGCACTGCTTCTTATACATATTCTTAAAATGATAAATTCCGAATACTACGCTATACGCTATAAATTTCGTCTTAATGATGAGCTAAAATTCCTATTACTTAGACGAGTGTTGAATTAAAATTAAATAAATAGCGTAAAACTTCTTAACAGCATTCATTATTAACGGCAACAAGAGTTACAACAACAATAATTTCTCGTCTAAAAGACATCACATAGCGAACTAAATTTTAAAATGTTTTCACGGTGGCTGAAAAATTCAACAATAAACAGCAACTGTCACCAATTTTTCTGTAGTTCATCTGCATGTGTGTCTGCAAATGTGTGTATATTCGAGTTGAATTCTCACTTGTGTACATAAGAAGGAAAACGATAAAATATAAGCTTTTAGTATACAATTTGATATTTTCTGCTAAGTAATCTTTCAAAAAAAAAAAAAAAAAATTCTAGGGAAAAAGTTAAAAAATCACGAACGTAAAAAACAACTTGAAGTTGAGAGGAAATGAAATAAATAAAATATAAAACAAAAAAAACGTACAAAAAGAAGAGAAAAAAGTTCAACAGTTAAAGGTAAATTATGTGCGTGAGATTACACATGCATTACTGGCATTGTAAAGTGGGTTGTTTCTCTCAAATGGATGACTTTGCCAATTTCACGCCTACTTATTTACATTGGCAATTTTTCGCTATTATTGACGATGTTGCTGCACAAAATTTAAATAAAATTGCAATTTTTAACATATTGTGTCTCGTTCCTCTCTCTCTCTCTCTCTCTCTACTCTTCCCCGATGCTTGTTTTCTTTTTTACATCTACCACTGAACGATGGGAAGGGAAGTATGCTCATTTCGTTTTTTCTCGCAATGTATGTAACAGCCAAAAGGAAGTTTCAGAGACCCTAAAAACTATATATGAAGAAATTCTGAATTGAGTAACCCATGTCCATCTGTCCGTTTGTGTCTGTGTGGTGTTTGTTGTCGGCATTCTCCTGCTCGCAAGCATGAAGATATCAATTTCAAATTTGGTAGAAATAGAAGTTAGAAGTTTTTGCACGCAAGTTGGTGTTGAAAATGGGCGAAATTAGTCAGAGCAGAAGCCCGTAGTGAAGTATAAACTGAACGCAGTTCCATATTTTTTAACAGAAAGTTGTGGCTTTTGCTCCTTATTCACAATTTATAAAAGTTGGAGAAGAAAGCTGAAATTTTCCACATTTACTTTACAAAACACTCTATCCTTTACGCGTAAAAATAGAAAAACTTGGCCCTTGCCACCCAGAGTTGCAAGTGATTAAATTTTATTTTTTTTCAATTTTTTGCGCTTTTATGGTTATTTATCATAACGCAAGCAACACAGAGTGTTTAATACTTTTTTGTACATTCCGCACATGTACAAAATACTCCCTCTCCTCTGGCTAAAAATGGGTTAAGTGTAAACTAAATGTGATGGACAACGCGATTAATTTTTGCTTAATACTACCCAGCAATATGGGTATCAAATAAAAGAACTTAGCGAGTAGAATGCAAAAAACATAGTGGCGGATATGCGAGACTCCCCGACGAATACAACTTTCTTAGTTGTTTTTTTTTCTCTCTCTCTCTCTATTCCTTCTAGACGATGTATCGTAGATTTCATAGTTAGCAAGTTGTATGATATTAAAGGAAAAAGACTGATAGGTGTTCGTATATAACGTAAATGGAAATATAAATTATAAGAGATTCCGTTTTATTAAATACGAAATTCCCAGTTAGTTGGTGCACGCACTTTTATTAAGCCCTTCATTAGAGTTTCATTATTACACAAATATTAACTTTTATATGCCGCCGTTTCTTGCTTAAAGTTCGCCGCATTTAGCACCATCTACATATATTAAGGCCAATGAAAACGGGTAAGGGTAATTATTTCATCCCTGTGGCATGCTATTGTACTTTGTGCTGTGTTGCTGTGTGCTCATTATAACAACTGGTCTTTATTGGACATGTCAACAGGCGTGTGCTTGTTGTTAAACAATAGTCCGGCCGTATTGACCCAAAATTAAGCTGTATACGTTATTCTCGACACATACACACACATATATACACATATATATATATATATATATATATATGGTTTGGTTGGCATTCTCCGCTCCGCTTCTGCCCTTTTAATAACACTTCCGATTAAAGGATTTTTATTCTTCATTAGTTTTTGTTGTATGCGTGTATCAAGTTGATGAAAACTCACTTCATACATTATTCATGACATGTCTAAGCATTAGGTTCTCTTCGATATTTAAACGTTTATTTTTCCTTTTAATTTCTTTCATTTGAAATCAGTTTCAAAAAAAAAAAAAAAAAAAATGGGAAAAAAAATTTGTTTTCTCTTCTTCATTAATAGATTGTGTTTGTCGACAACGAATTTCCGGTTTGTCTGGCTGATGATTATTCCTCGAAGTCGTAGTTATTTCACAATTTTTTTGTATTTTTTCTTCTTATCCACTTGGTTTTATTACGCTTCACTGCTTGGTCAGCTAAATTTGATTGGATATCACTTGAATGTTTATATTCAACTTAAAATACATATCATACGATACGTACAGTGACATACATCGAATTTGAAGATGATTGCAATCAGTGAGTGCATTAATTGAATATCCCAATAATAGGGCATAAATTCCAACTATTTATCGTTTAACTTTTCGAAATTCCTCAATTTGCTTTCTTCTTTAATATTGTGATTTTAAATTCGAGCAAACCTTTGCAGGAGTTAATTCAGGAGCTTATTCTAAAACCGCTTATTTTATCAAAGAGTCCAACAAAGGTTATAAAAATGCTTTGGATTAAGGCATTGTTCTGCTTAGTACTTTTCAAATGAATTAAAAATAAAAAACTTTTGTGTAAGTTGTTAGACAGCAACAGGCGCGAACACTTTCGAGAACAGGCCTTGACAAGCGGTGGTCTCTCTTTAATCCGTTTCGCTTAATCATGAATAATGCAATTTGATGTCATACGATTTGCAAAGAAATATCTTTCAATAATTGATAATTTCTTGTCAAAAAGAAGAAGAAGAAAACAAGCTATTCCCCAATAAAACAAGTAAAAACATGATAGTGGAGTGAAGACCGACCATTAAATACTCTAGACCCCATCCCCTAATGCAATTATTCATGCATTTTGGTAATAAAATATCAAAAGTTCATGTAAAGTACGTTGTCACGTGCGTAAAGTCACGTACATTGTCCAGACTTGGCGAAAAGGTATATTTGTGTTAAATTGCATGTCTTGGAATTACTTCCACGATAAAATGATAAAAATTAGATTTTATTACTGCAAGGTTGTTCGGAACACGATTTCCTTTTTTTCCCAACAGCGGAGTTAATTGCATTTTTTCATAGCCAAGTTTACATTTAAAGCGCACTGTCTTCATACATTTGATAACTGATAGTGTAATGCTTGTGTGATAAACACTTTTTTTTGATTCTGCGCAAAAGTTTTCATTTAGCGCTTCACCAAATATGGAAAGTTGGAAGCAGCAAGCAATCAAAAATTTATTGAAAGCGTAAGGAGGCGATGAATGGACAAAACGCCTTCTGCGCATTTGTATCATGTTCTGGAAAACCAGGAGAAGTCGTTCTTGTTAAAATATTTTCACACTATAAAGAAATAAACTTTTGCTTTGGCTAAAAAAACCGGTTTTTTTTCCCCCCCTTGAATCGCGCAATTTATAGAGGCTTACTTTTCATACGATGACGAGATTATATGCGAGAAGATTCAATAAATTGGTGACACCTAAAAGGGCGCGTTTTAGAATATTGTTGTATTGAGAACTATTTTCAGAATCAACATAAGCTTGTTTGTCTTTCCTTCCATGCGCCCGTCCGTCCACCTGACAGCTACAGGTTGCAATTATTGACATATGTCAACGAAATTGGGTACACTGACGTGTTTTGACCTAAGGACAGACCGCACTGAAAATGAACTGACTCAGACCAGTTTCAAGACTGCCCGCTATATATATACTTTAATTTAAAAAATGTCGCTATATGAAAATAATCTTTCTTACGAACAGTTGGCCCTTACACGGCAAAGGAATGTAATTACAAATATTTTAGATAAAAATTGGTTCATAATCGTAGATACATTTCTTGAACACCAGCCTATAAAAGGAATCTTATAGAAAAGTAAAAGTTCGCCTTAAGGTGGCAAAAGGTGGCGAATTTTGTGAGGAAACTTTAAATATTGTAAATTTTTTTATTGTAACTATTTTTTCTACATCATAAATTTCCTAGAAAAGGATCATAAAATTCTTGCAACCCAATTCAGTGTCCTTAAAGTTCACATTGCGGCCAATCGACCAAAATGTATAAAATTCCCTCAAAATATCGCAAAAACTTGCACCTTGAACATAAAAATACATGGATAGGCATCAGAAGGGCAGACGCACAGACAGAGGAATAGACAAGCTTAAAGTGATTTGAAAAAACGAATTTTATTTAACCGGTATAACAAAAAGTGCATCGACCTTAAGTCCTCCTAAGGTGTTACAAATACCCTCGAAGATCTACAATAACATAGCCAGTACCACAAGCGGTGTAGGGTAAAAACAAGATTGTCAAGGTAAGATTCAAACATACCAATAAATCTTCCTGGCGTGAGTACTTCAACGACTACATTTTATTTTAACATCACAGTCTACCTTAAAGTATAATATTACTTGATCCTTTCACTATACTCAAATCGTTTGAAAATGAAATCTTTGCAGGCTTTCTTAATTATTAGATGTAATTAGTGCAATAGCAATTTAAATATGAGATAAAATTTTGTAACTTTTGAGGATATTTACTGTGTACCGTCATAATATATACATACATATGTATATTTATATATGTAGGCATGTATGAGCACGTTATGTGTAAAGTAATAAAATATGTCATATTTTAGCATAATTATGATAAAACCATTAGCTATGGTACATTAAAACCAACAATGTCCCGTATGAGTATATATACGATTTTGTCCTCTTCCGTTTTCTTATTAAAACCGAAAGGTTATACTCGACTTAGATTAAACCTATCGATTTGCATCATTTTGTTCTCTGATTATTTTCCTACAAACAATTGAGATGCTGACGTTATCTCATCTCAGACGTTGCATGTCAAAGTAAATCTTCATCTTTCATTTTATTTCGTTGTTTTCGATTCAATACAGACAGACAGAATGATGATGATCATGAGATGAGCTTAACACTTAATCATTGTGAATGGGTTATAATGCCGCCAAAGTGTACTTCTAATTGTTGCATAGACTATGAGAAAGTTTATACATTCAGTGCGTGGTATAAAAGCAAAGGACACAAATAAAATTATTATCAACATTGTTTGTAATTACTTCTTATATGCAAATATGAAAATCCTTTTCCTTGTTAAAGCTCTTTCGCACACATGAAACACACACACACACACACATTGTTATTATAACTCGTCTTTTTTTTTTTTTTTTTTTTTGTTTTTCTCTCTTTTTTGTGTCTCTCTTTCTCTAACTAACTTTCTTCTTTATGACGGCCTTTGTGTTTAACTTATTGCAAACGTATGTGTGTTTGCGTGTATAGAGCTTTTTATTAATATTTTATATCCTTTCTTATCTCAGTAAAGGGATAAAAGAAAAGGTTACCTTGTTACGCTAAGAATAGAAATTTTATTTATTTGTATATCAGTTTGTATGTAAGAACTTCTTGTTCGCATTAAAGTTTTCATTTAAGTTTCTTTACGATTAATGTGCATTTTGGGAAACGTTTGAATGCACTTAATGCAAATTCCGAAAACATTCTTTGAAAATCTTCTTTTGTAATGGATTTTTGTAGTAAAAATATTTTTCTTAAGCTCTTACATATATATATATACGCAACCAATCCATAGATAATCGTTTTTTTGCTTTGTTTTGTTTTGTTTTGTTTTCTTTTACCTTTTAGGAAATAAGTGTAGCGAAAATTTGTCCTTTTATGAAAATCTGATAAATTCAATAAAAATTACTTCACATTTTTATATACAGCGCATATCGAAGACGACTGCTTCGTGTCTATCTGTGTCCATGCGGTTTAGAAGTGTAAGATTATAGTGATATAGAAGATTATGATAATGTGTAAAAGTGAATATGTTATTGGAAATTGTTCAAGTGTCATTAAACGACTACATTTGCACTTAAATGCATAATAAAACGTTTATTATAGAATTTCATGGACATTTGCCAAACAGATAAAGTAAAGCAATTGCCAGAAATGCAGAAAATAAACAAATAAACAGATAAAGTGAAGAGATTTTCTATCCAAATAAACTTAAATATAAAATTTTTTTTCCCCAGATTATGTTAAGTACTATATAACGTAAGTTTCTACCGTAAATTAAGTTTATAATCAAAAAGGCTGCTCATCAAAGCATTTAATTTTCAATAATTATAAGCTTTTATTGATTATGTTTCAGGTAACACTGACTGTCCGACCGACTCCCTTACCAAATACATTTAATTTCTTAAAAAGAAAAAAAAGAAGAAAACGCCGATAACATAATTCATGTGAACAGTGTGTGCTTGTCGATAAACTTAGACCATTACGAATACTCTGACTTACAATCATAATATATTTTACAGTACTTAAGCGCACGTGCCTTACTCTGATCCGGGAGAATTCGTGAATTCCATACATTCGCGGGTTCGTACTTTTTTACGTTCACCTTGCGACGCAAGTGCGTTAATCGTGAAGACATATATATGCAATTCGCTAAAAATGAAGAATCGATCATAATTTTATATGAATTGAAATTATTATCAATAATTTATATAAACCGTTCAATGATGAACAAACTGAAAAATAAGTAGAAAGTAAAAAACATCATATCACACCATAACCTTAAAGAGAAGAAGAAAAGTATTCATCGGTGTTAAATACCCTACGCCTAACCAAACCGCTCTGTTTTGTGTTGAGCAAATTTTGATGACATCTCTTTCTAATTACATTGCATAAGCATTAAATGTTCTACAAGAATGTTCAAGAAGAAGAAGAAGAAGAAAACAGATCTCTTTCTGTAAACAATAACTCATCAAGAAGCTATGTACTCGTACTTTGTATTTCCTGCAGTCTTAATGTAATATATACCGTGAGTTCAAAAATTCTCAAGATTTCTCACTTTCTCTCTGTACGCTTTTCATAACGAAGATCTTTTCTGATTATGCGTTGGCAACATCGGCGGTATGCGTATGTGTATAAGACAACATGTAGGCACTTTCGTTATTGGCCCGGAGGGATTGCAGAGATGTTCAACAGATGCCGCGATTTATTATGTGCCATGATGAAGGGTATATTCACACTTACGCTTTGAAAACGGAATAGAATGTAACGAGCAATTGAAAAGATTGTAAAAGTCCTTTGGTGACGTCACTGTATCACAATCACAAATTTATGAATAACCTAATAACCTACAAATGCTACGAAGGCCTCCCGGAAATTCAAAAAGATGCCGAAAATGAAACGAGAATATGTAAATGGTCTACAGAACCTCCGGCATTCAACTCAAAACGTGTTTGGAATCATTTTTTATGGGCTTAGTTTTATGTGCTTTTATGTCGATCGCTCATTAAGAAGAAACAAAAAAACACTCAGTTTTAAAGTCGGAAGGAGAAAAGGATGGTTGGTCGATACAATATCCCAGAGTGGGTTATTGTCCCAGAGTGGGATATTGTCTCAGAGTGGGATATTGTCTCAGAGTGGGATATTGTCCCAGAGTGGGATACTGTCCTACTCTGAAACATCTGAAAACGCCAAATAGCAAAAACATTAGTTTTTTTTTTTCTTGGTTGTGCGAAAAGAAAGACTAACTAGCCTCAGTATAAAATTTGACTGCCATTTTTTTTTTAAATAACATTGAAAAAGCTTATTAACACAATTGCTGTTGGGCTGACTTGTTGGGCAAGAATTGTGAAAGAATTCGAGTAATTAAAGGCCGCTTATTACAACAAACAAAGCGAAAGTTTCTTGTCGCAAATAATGCCCTTAAATAACAGCATTATTCATACCTATGATTACAATTCATTCTGAACGATTTGTGTGCGACCAGGAGGAGGGAGAAATAATACACGTCACACATTTTTGTTCTACTTACATCACACATCATTAGTTGACGTGCACAACCAAAAAGGAATAAATAAATTGTTCAATGAAATAATAGAACTTTCTCTCGCCGACCTTTAGGAAGGGATGGCAAAAGTACAGATGACAGAAGACAGAGACGGAATAAGAGAAAGGACATCTTTTACGAATAGTTTAGTCTCACATTACAAATTGACATAAATTGCAAGCTGATTTCCGTTTGAAATAAAATTGAAATAAATTTTTATAGAAAAATATAATTTCAAAATATATCTTATGAAGAAGTGAAATGATTTCCGATAAATGAAAAAAAAGAAGAAGAATAAAAGAAAATTTCATAAATTTTCCCTTTTGTAAATCCTTGCTCGTTTTCGTATACACACGTAATAACTGAAGATTTAACCGACCAAAGTTAGTCGAACTCATAAATTTTTTGTTTTTAAATTTATAGAGCTCATGATTTAAATGTTATCACAGATTTATTTTATATTTAACCCTGATGTCCTTTTTCGGTAACCATTCTTGTTCGCATCTAAATGAAAGATTTACTCTTTGATTCGGAATTGTAATCCATTTAAATTAATTATTCACTAGACTAGTGTCCTTATGTGCAGCAATTATTCAGCATAATAAAGCAATTCATTCGTGACAAATTGAGAGTAAAACAAAAATTATTCGGTTTACTCCTCTCAAGCAGATTTCATATCTAGGGAAGGAATACAATTGTAAAGCTATTTAGATAAGATATTATTTGATTTTAGTCTCTTAGTCTGCCATTAAAGAAGAGATTGCAGTTTTACTTTACTTTACTTTACGAAAAACTTGTTTTTTTTTTTTCTTTCTTTGTTTCTTTCTCTTTCTCTGCTTATTTAAATATATATACTGTTTAAATACATTTGTTTTGGTTATTATGTTGCGGTTGCCGGTGTTCATGTTCGTGTTGGTTTTCTTTCTTATCTATTGTCAAGATTTATTGGTTTTGTTTTATTGTAATTTAATACTTTGTTTGACCCTTTTGTGTGTTATTATTGTAATTTTATAACTTCCTCTGGGTCTAATATGCGGTAATATTTTTACATATTAAAACAGCTTAAATTATAAAATTTTAAAATTTAATAATATTTGCATATTATCAAAAAGAACGCATACATATATATATATATATATATATATATATACATATATATATATATATATATATATATATATATATAAAAAAAAAAAAAAAAAA
>KK502466.1:799808-813079 GCA_000688735.1 Glossina austeni | reverse complement strand
TAATTTTAATTGCATACCTGTTCAGATTCATATACTTTTCATTAAAGTGAATCTTATGTAATTTGCTTAATGTCTTCTTATGTCTACATTAATATGTTCTACGAGTATATATAATGATAAGCATGAATAGGCGACTAACAACTCAATGGTGGACGGTTCAAATCTCAACTGCCGTAGGGCTTTCAATATAGGCGAGGATATGATCTCCGTTATACCGGCAACCTTTTTAATCCACACTTTGTAAATATATAGACAATGAATAAGTAAATAAATAAATAAATGATAAGCAATCAAAAATATTTTAAGAATTTTTCTTAATTAAATAAATGTTGAAATTACTACGCACAGTAGTAGTTAGTTAGTTAGTAGTTGTTAGGCGCAAATGTTATTTATTTTCGAAAGGCTGATATTAATCTGATGAAATGTGTGCGATTAACGTGTACATATATACGAAAAATATAAATGACATGCCTTGTACCCTACTAAAGAGATTACATTTTAAGAGAAATGACTTTGAACTAACAGATTTAGTTGGTGGCTTGGGGGCTTGGTGTCTGTTAATTTGATGCTGAAGCATTTATTCTGACGTGCAAGTGTGTTAATAGGAAAAGTTTGATATAAACTTTTAACGGAATAATTAAGATATATATATATATATATATATGCGTGTGTGTGTGTGTGTGTAAAATTCGTTGCTTGTACTTCTTAAGCACATATGAAATGAAGTGCATATGATAGAAAATACTAATGAAGCTTAACATTAATCCCAAACTCTCCGGCATAATATTTAAAGATTCATTTTATCTTTTATCCCTTTACAGTATTCGACTCTATACATCAGAAATATCATTTCGTTTAATATCGAGATAGCTATGCAAATCAAACCATTTATAGGCAGCTTTATATTCGGCGAATATTTCATTAAACTAAAGCTGGACGTTTCGAAATGCAAAAACTCTTGAAAATTGTGATATAAAAAGTTTTTATGTATTCAATGTGTCGGCAAAATTTGTTGAGAAAAACTCCCTCTGAAATCATTTTCTCACAATCAGTTTGTAATAATGTTCTTCAGCCATTTAAAAATTACTTTAATATAATTTTCTCCATAGTAGAATACCAGATGGTATCTAAACTTTTGTCCTAATAAATTGTTGTGATAAAATTACTCGATCTGCAATCTATGTCTTGAATTTATCACAGAGTTGTTGAAAAGTAATTTGATTGCTCCTATATTGAGGAGTAACTATTTAGGCTGTTTGAAGGCTTGACACCAAAACGTCTATTAGACCTAGCAGACCTAGGCAGAGCCACAGTAACAAATTTATTTGAAATTTGTCTTTATATCGTCAAACAGTTTTTCAAATACCAGAAAACTGACGCAATTTATATTGACTAGAGTCAGGCTTTTCATAGTGAAAATCATGACCTGCTTATTGGGAGATTTACTTTGCATTATTTCCCAAAAATCTTGGCGAAATGGTTTTCCTCTTACCTACCGTGTGCCATGTACAACGTACTCGTCCAAGTTTCCATAGGATAGCCACTACTCTTAGCCCCATTTATAAATGATTTATCATTTTATTTAGTTTACAGTGCTCTCACATATATTGTATGTGCGGATGATGTGAAGCCATGTCTTTCATTGGAGACGAAAATTTGATATTTTAGTATTTTAGAGTAGAGAAAACCTCATCTGCCTGTGAACCTACGTAAATGCAAAAAAATTATCATATCGTAGACTCTCGCCTCCGATATTGATGGGAAGATTATTGAAGATGAAGATTCCACACGCATGTATGATTAATTGTAAATAAAGCCGGATGTGGGGTTCCGGAATTTATCAATCGGTGATCACGTAAATTTGTTGACACCTACGTAGCAAAAAGCTTATGCCATGCATTGGTTATATCAATTCTGGAATACAAGTCAACAGTTTAGTTTTCAAGTCATGGATGCGTTTTTCATCGAATTGAGTCTGCCCAAGAGCAGTTTCTTATTTTCACCTTACGCGTGGTTAAACTTGGAAGCATTTCGCCATAAACGAAGATTTGCCTTTAAGCATCGCCTTTACTGTTAAATTGGTAAATTGGAAGAGAGACCTCATCACGAATAGTTTGCTTGATGAAATTAATTTCGATATCTCGCAGCGTGTGTCAAGATATAATATATCTGTTAACTTACCGTTCTATCGCTTTAACTATGAATTATTTAACCCCTTTTACGTACACACTAATGACTACTACATTTATTCTCCTTTACTGATGGATTCAGGGAAAGCATATTGTGCCTGACCTATTCATCATAATATCAATTAAACGATTTTTTGCTAATCAATCGCATAAATATTCACGTATATGTTAATTACTATATTTCATAATTAATTAATTTATAGTTAATAAATAAATATATAATATACATAAATATATATATTTAAATACCTTGAATACCTCTTTCATTTTTTGTTAAATCTATTTTTATGCTTTTTTTTTTTTTTTTTTTTTTTTTTTTTTGCAAAGCGTAAATTAAATTATTTGAATTATGTAAGCAGTGAGTGATAGGGGTGGAAGTTGATGCGAAGTGAAATAGCATGCGATGTATGGATTCTGTTATTGACATGCACTTGCAACTGTTTCTTTGCAATAGTTTAACTNTTTTTTTTTTTTTTTTTTTGCGTTAGAGAAAGATGTGTTCCGTTTCCTTGCTTGTGACACTTCTTAGCACTTTTAAAAATCAATTAATCTTGATTTGTTTTAATTCGAAAGCTATCATGTCGTGTTTGTCCTTCATCTTCGTCGTCATCTTCGTTCTTGCTTTATTCTTCTATAGATTATTGTTTTAAAGTTCTTCTCCTGCGTAGACTCTAGAAGAAATAATAACCAACAACAATGTGTCAAAGTAAAATAAATTACTTTTTTATGGTAATCGAAATTTTTATTACTTTTTGTTCACCTTTAATGCTTTATTGGATTAACTTGATGATCTGTTAGATTTCATGTTTGAATGCTGCTTTACACATCCTGCTAGAGTGAGAGCTACTTCCCCTTATTCCTTTACTCTGACACCGATAACGCAACGCTAAGAGCTGTAACGATTTTTTTCCTTTTTTTCCCCCAGATTATGGCTCATGGATGTTAAGCTGGGAGCAGTTTAGACAACGTAGTGAATATGCTAGCATCGCCTTTAGTAATTAAGTGCCTAATTTCCGCGCTGTATAGTCAATAGTTTGCGTGCAGAAATTTGTTTCAACCGAAGCCGGTTGTCAGTTCATATCTACTGCTAACTGGCCACAAAATTCAGTTGCAACGTAAAGTGAAAATTCATTCATTCGATTTATGTTGAGCATCTACACTTTTCAGGCCTTTAATAGGATTATATAGGACGGCAAGCATGCGAAATAAAATTCATATTTATATACCGAAAATGCTGTTCGTTGACAACCACTTTGATATACACTTTGGTATACAGTGGGCTTGTAAACAACTGAAGCCTACACCAAACAAGCTCCCACGTGGAAGCTATATGTACCCAAAATTTGCAATTGGAACATCAGTCCAAGCAATTTTGTCAGCCGTTCGTTACACTGCCTTTTAACATCTTCAAGAAATCATCTGTCTGTCTATTAACTTTAATTTTCGCTTATCGAGAATAAATTTCAGATTTTTTTCTATGTTTTCTGATGCAATCATCTCGTCGTTGGACGTTCACTGCGTTCACTACGGGCGACATTCGTACTGTCCAGCTTAAATTTAAACCACTGACAAATTGTTCGTCTCGACAAAAAGGTACAGAAAAGACGGAGAATAGTTAAGTTTAAGGTTGTCAAGCCAATGCCGAGATTGAACGATATTTTATCCCATCGAAAATTAAAGATTTAATCAACACATCAAATATGGATTTTTCCATTATTTTGCACATAACAGCAGTAGTGTTGCTAAACTCGTTGGAAATTCCGACAAATATTATTTGAGAGTCGATGTGTTCTGAAAATCAATTTTCTTCTTTTTTAGAAACAACATTTTTGTACTAGTGTTAGCGAATTATTGACCAGTGTATTATAATATATGCTCTATGGGTTATCCAATGCCCCTTTTTTAAGCATCACAAATATTTGGCAAACTTTATAAGCTCTTTGTGATGGGTACAAAAATTTTGATTAGAATTTAAAAAAAACGAAATCTCTTTGGCGCCATCGTTACATAAGAAGTCTACAGTTTTGAAGCTTACAAAATCCAAAATAGTATTCGTGATATTATTAAAGATTTGTTTCGATTTTTGTTACCCGTTCCTTGTCAAATATTTATAGTCTCAAATATAAGGAAAAAGTTATTACCTTGGAAACGCTTACAAAATTTAAGGCAAAATTCTAATAAAAAGCGCCTTATAATGGAAATGTTTGAGAGACGCAGTGAAAATGCAACAAATGATTCTAACGACTTCAAACAAATACCGCATCAATACCAACAACACTAAAATTGTCGTAAACTCAAAGTGCAAATAAGAAGAGCAAGAAGAAGAAGAAGAGCATTTTGAGGCATTAATTTCGCGTTTAATAAAAAATCGCATATAAAATTTGCACCATCTTGTGGCACTTTCACGTTTTAAATTTTTTGCGAAGAAATATGTAATAAAAACTATCCCTCATTATCTCATATTGTTTAGATATGGCTTCATGCGGGTTATAAGTTACAGCTAATTCCTTATCCTCTAGCACTTACTCTAGCATTTTGCATTTTGCTTCCACAAATATAACAAAATCAAGTCCACGAAACATGTTCAAAGAAATTAATTTAATTCGTTCTTATGAAATGTACGAACAGAGCCAACTAAATAATAAGACAGTAAAATACCGAAAACTATTGGTATTTCTGTGTCATGTAGTAGCACCGTTAATTAATTGCTTAACCTTTTCTTTTGTTTGTCTCCGATAGAAAGAATTGAATTGCGAAAGAGACATGAGATATGAGATTATTATGAAAGGGATTGCATGGATTTTTACTTATTGCCTGAATCGTGTCAGTGAATATATATATAACTAAATTTAATTCATTATTTTTTTTTTTAATTTATCTTCAAATACATAAAATATACACATACAGACCCGATAGTCGGGTCAATTTGATCAGAGGGAAAAATCAATTTTTTCCATTATTTATTTTTCGACTACGAACTTAAGCTAACTTTCAAAATATAAATTAATTTCTTTGTGATAATAGCGTAAATACATCGCCGTCGTCATCACTCATAAATCTGTCAGATCTTTAATTTGTTAAAGACTATTAGAATTAAGACAGATTGAGAGAGATTTTTATGACCACTTCGAAACATAAGCCCTATGACTTGAGCGACTTAACATTTTAGATTCCAGGAGAGACTTGGAATATTGAACGCTGAACGTAATGTTCTCCATTGACAGCGTCCTTGACACTAGTACGCCACAATATAACATAAATATCACCTTTTAACAATATTGGAGCTTGTCCTCCAAATGCCCGACCAGCGTTGCACGGCAGCGCCTTATGTTAGCGAACATTTGCGCTAAACAAATCTAAATTTTAATAATTTTACAATAACAACGCTGTAGCTTATAGTGCTCCGTGATGAAATGATAAATAAGCAGACGCGGACCTCAAAGACACCAAACGATCATGGGATGTCTGTATGAAAAGACGCTACACTTTGGACAGATAAAAAGTCTTGTGTCAAAATATGTTCGAATTTTGCTTATGTTTTAGTTTTATTAGTACGTTGTAATGTAAATAAACCCAATAACACAGGGGTCAAGGACTTTATAGAAAAATCAATGACTTCAAAAGTGTAAATGAAGAACAAAAAAAAAAAAAAAACAAAACAAAAAAATTTGCTATATATCTATATACAAAATATTTATTATTCCAATCACAACTGAATCATCCAAACTAACTGTTTAGGAAAGCGTACATCTCCATATATTTACACTTATAATGCATATATATATATATATATATATATATATATATGAATATATATATATGAATGAATGAATATGTCCATAATATGAACACTTTAATGGTCAGTTAAGTGCAACAAAACGAATTCTAATGGAAGAAAAACAATAGAAGACAAAAAAAAACTGAGAGCTTAGTTAATAGAAAATCAACGGAAAACGTACGAAAACGTACGAAAGAAGTAAAGACAAAAAAACCTCATAAGTGATAATGGGCGGAATAGATCTCTGTATACTGTATAGGTATTATATGAATTATTATTATGTTGTCACAGAGAGTAATATAAGAAAAATAGATTTTTATTTTTTTTTATTTTCTTATATATAAGCACACACGTATGCGCTAAATGTGTGAGTTCTATATAAGTATGAATTTTATATATATATAAATGAATACGTTTTACTCTTTCTTTCATTTTCACTATACACAGATCCTTTAGCTCCTCCTTGTTTCCTTTGTGCACACAGCACCAAAACAACATTACGTTTTATGAGGCAAAATACACATTTTTGTTGCCTCAGATTTCGTCTGCCGAGATACATATGCTACGTTACTGCAAAACTACAAACTTTTTCTCATAAGAATAGTTTTGTCTCTTTCTCTTATTTCTCTTTTCTCTTTCTCTCTCTCTCTCTCTCTCTCTCTCTCTCGCTCTCACCTTCTCTCTCTCTTGCCTATACGAGCTCTCTCTCTCTCTCTTTCTCAGTATATCACCCATTCACTCTTTCTCCCTCTTACTCTTTCTTTTTTCCTTACGCATAAGCTGTTGCGTAGTTTTTTTATTGCTCTTTGTTTCAGGAAGTCACCTTAAAATATGTTTTATTATATAAATAAACCATTTTAAAATGGTAATAGCTTTGACTATTGCTTTTATATATATTGCGTAAATATATTCTATTGCGTAATGCATTCTATATGCATTTTTATTTCCTGTTGTGTACTTAAAATGAAAAGAAAAAAATGTTTTGAAATTAGTTTTCATTAAATGGATATACCTTTGTTTCATTAAATAATTATGTTTACCTTTAAATAACATTCAAGTTAATGTTGAACAATAGACAGAAAAAAAAAACTTTTTAATCTCAATGGTTAAAATAATGAATTGAAACCGACAAGTCCAAGATTCGAACGTCCAATGCACCTCAAACTAATCTTTTATGACAAAGACTACTCTATAATCTATAAAGCGGAGAAGAATTCTTTTCATCTCTATGCTGCTGTGCTCGAAATCATAAAATGGCTTCAATCTTTTTATCAACAAAGACTTAATGGACGTAAATTGAAAAGGCATACGATTGCAAAGAAATTATGCAACTAATTTTTTGACGAATAATATAGTTATAGGATACATATTGACCGCAAAAATTAAACCATTTCGTTCAAATTGCACTTCTCCCGTTCAACTTCTCTTAGTAAGACGTAAAAAAGTCGAAAGAATCGAAGTATATGTACAGCCAATCTTATGACCGTTACTTGCCACTACTTTACAACAATATGAATATACTAAGATAATGTTGATCAATTTAAAACACAAGAAAGTTATCTATAGTGGTGTCATATATAGTGAATGGCTGCTGAATCTCAAACCAAAAAAGTGCGCAGGTAAAAAATATTAAGACAATTTTTTACTCTAAGCCTATGCCACTGCATTGAATTCACATCGGGATTTTCACCGCAAAAGCTGTTGAAGCTGAATTTTTAAACTATTTGTTACACTAAACGTTTCAGGATCATGTTCTGAATTGATTTAAATATCGACGTCGTTCTATCCAACTACATGCTTGTCTTGTGTGTAGTTGCTAACAATGTACCAAAATTTACACATTATTTTCATGCAAAGGCATACTTTTCATGAAAACCCGCATATTGTAGAAATCCGTATCCAAGAAATAGACCTAAGTGGTGCAAATTCTATAAAGTTGAATCCGATGTCAATTTACTATTATAAACTAATTTTGGTCATCAAACATTAAAAACTATACCTTTTTACTACAAAAAGACCCAGTTTTTTAGAAACGCTTATATGCGAGAGCGTTCAAAAAATTGCCCCAGTCGAACCAAATTTTTCATGCCAATTTAAAATCTACTAAATACTATTACAGAGCGAGTTTTGTCGAGAAATTTGGAAAATTGCAAATTTTTTTCATATAACGACTTTTCCAAATTCGAAATCATTTTCAATACCGCTTGTCTTTGGCTTAAAGCACGTCAGGGTACCAAATTTCATGAAAAAATTTACGTGTACAGACAGACTTAGATCGATTTAAGAAATGATTCAGAAAATGATTCTCAATCGATTGGTTTAATAAAAGGTCTAAAGAAAGGGTCTACCCAGTGGTGTTGTCGAGCCGGAACGCTCCGGAACGTCGTTCCGGTACTTCCTTTTTGGACAGGAATGCGTTCCGGAACTAAAAATGATTTCTGATAACGAGAATTTATAATAAACATTAGAAGAAAAAAATATAAAATTTTAAAAAAGTAAAGATTTCATACATAAATTTTAATGCAAGCGGACCGTACGTTACTCATCCCTGGTATAGTTTATTGCCATATCCAATTGAGGTAAATCTCCCCCCCGTCGTCAAATTTGGGACATGAGAGCGCACAGAGCGGCCGCCTACACAGAATCGGCCCTGTCTATATAATTATATATACGCGTTCCGGTAAAAAAAAAATTAGCACAACACCACTGGGTCTACCTCAAATCCTTCTGGTTGTTGCATACATCCGCACAAACTTAATACATCCTTGTACCACAAGTGGGGCAGGGCATGAAACTTAATGTTGATAGTATTCTTCTTCATTTTCTTTTGCATTTTTTTGTAATATGACGTAATAGAAGTGCTAAAAATATATATTAATAACAGTAGTAATCGTAGACAGAATCTTTACATTAGCATTATATGTATTTTACACGCTATATCGTCCATTTTTGTTTCCAGATTTCCACTAAACCTGACATTTGTCACCATGAAACGGCACACAGTTGTTTAGGGTATCGAAGTTGTTGAAATTTATTAAAAAAAAACAACTTCTCTATTCGGGCTACATATCGCTTGACTTACAGAGCTTACTATTCGCAATGTAATTGGAAAATGCGAGCCAAATAGTACTGTTGAGAGCGATGATATTAAGAATTCAATTAGTCCAAAAATTTAAGAGTGATGCTGAAAGTATCCACAATATATTATTATTATTATTATTATTATTATTATTATTATTAAAATTTTAAAAATTAAATGAAATAAATTCTTAGACTAAAAGAAAGACATTGAGCAGTAGCAAGACAGGCTATCGGTTCTAATTTATAAAAATGTACATTAGATATTGAGCCCAGTAGCTTTAATAAAGTATTATATTGAATTGACATTCTGTTCTGAAGATGATTTTAGAATGTCCAACGGGTTAATCGTTCCAAATGCATTACTTCTAGCCAAGGGAAAGTTAACGCAGTCTCAGAGAATGTGCTTTATAGTAAGAATTTGCCCAGAACTGCAGGTTGGGGAGGAAGATTTCTTCAAAATCCTTTGTTGTGTTGCAGTTGTAGGACCAAGACGAATTCTCGAAAATGCTTGGATCTTGATTATCGAGGGTTAATAGAAGAGTAGTGTTGATGATGGTATCGTAGATATCCTTGCGTAATTTTCTCTTTAACTTTACCTGAAATGTATCTTTGAAGATTCAACTTTTCCATGACATCGCCCCTAATTAGGGGTGCAGAAGCAGCATATTTCGCCGTTCGATCAGCCTGCTCATTTCTCAGTAAACCGATATCACTGGGTACCCATAACATTTTAATTTTTCCGCCGGGTGATGTAATGTAATAAAATATAAGCCATAAATTTTTGACAAAAATCGTCAACAATCGATGAAACGTTGCTCTCAACAATTTGGACTTTCTTATAGGAGCACGTCGAATGTTCTTCGTAACGATACGATTTCATAATTAGAAAATTCAGTTTCAGTGATTCAAATATTTGAACCCAATTACCATTTATTATGTAAAAATTCTGCGGATTGCGGTTCTTAGAGAAACTTAAAACAAATAAAATAATTGTTTTCGGCTGTGGCCGAATCTTTTATACCCAGCACCTTCGCCCTAAAAAAGACTAAAAAAATGAAAAAATTAAAATCCTATACTTTATAACAATAGATGGACTGGGTTGATTTTTTCCAGTTTTGTGGGATATATGTGGAAACTTTTATCGCGTGTGTACGTATTATGAGCGCAAAGCAGCGCAAAAGCAGAAGTATATTCAGTTTAAATTGGACTGTAAACGTGCGGTTTGATCGATTTGGCTCATTTTCAGCGTCAATCTGGATGCAAGAATTTCTGATGGTTTTGCTAATTTGAAGACGATGTCTTTACTTTTGCGGCCAGCATCATATTTACCATAAATATCACACAGACGGACAGGCGTACAAATGATCGGACAGACATGGTTAAATCGAATCAAAATTTAGACCTACCTGGTCCAAATTTACTGAAGTTAATTTTTATGTCAAATTATTATAATATTTCGAGCGAATTTTCGTCAAGAAGTATTGAATATTATACAACAAAAAATTCAGTTTCTATGTGAACAGTTATGTGGCAAGGAGTTCAAAAAATTGCTTCATCCGACCCTAAGTTTTCACACCAACTGAAAGTATCATAATAGTGTTTGTTTTTACAAGAACTTATCAAAATAGGGCGTTAGAGAAGTAGGGATCGAAGAGGTGGTCCGATGTGAACCACTTTCAATAGCATTCGTCCTTGGGTCAAAACACGCCAGTGTACCAAATTTCATCAACATGTCCCGAATTGCGACATGTAAGTTCAACACAAAATTCATGGACAGTCTTCAGACGGGCAGAAGGATAGATAAGCTTAGATCGCTTAAGAAAATGCTGAATTGTTTCAATTATCCGCACAAATTTAGAATACACTGTGCCGTAAGGGGTGTAGGATATAAAAAGATCAAAAAAACGAAATTTCTATACTCTATAATATTAAGCGGATGCGGATTCCTTCCGCATGTATGGGTACCGTACGATCGTCTACACAATGTGAACAGAAATTGGAAATGTTGCATCTATTGTAGCTTATGAGCTATGTGTAAATACCCAATTTCTTTCATTGTTTTTGTTTTTTTTTAAAAGAGAGGTGAAGCTGACATAACTTAGCTCTACGCAAGGAAAGACGGATATACTTCGATCGGTGCAGAATTTCACGCTGATCAAGAATATATACGCTTTAGAGAATTTGTGAAGTCAAAACGAACGCAAAACGCATTTTCGGTGATGTATAGAATAAATAGAATGTTCCTACTTTTAAAATCGATAAAAACAAAGCCATTCATTAAATCTATTCGGACTTCTTCTAGGCACTATTCAAAAAGATAACGTACGGATTTGCTCTCAGTGAGCTTCAATTCATTCTTTCTTTCATTTTTTGAATAGTAATTTCCTTAATTCGAAAAAATAACAAAAAAAAAAAAAAATGTGAAAACATGATAGTCGGGCTAGGTCGACCACATTGTCTAACGCAATTCTTATTTTTGCCATAGAACACAAAAATTATATCCTGTTTTTATAGGAACTTGCAATTATAGGATTATTTACTATTAAAAATTAGACCTCTTTGCAATTAAAAGCGTACTTCCCGTAAGAATGGTTATGCCTAAGAAGTTCAAAAATTGTAGGATTCAAAATTCAGGTTTGTTAATTTTTATATCGAACTACTATTATGGATCAATTTTCATCATAAAATATTAACACTTAAACTTTTCTGTCCAAAAAAAAAAAAAAAAAGTCGTAAAAGTCCTTATATGAGGTAAGGTTCAAGAATAGGCGTGGGTGGTCAAAATTTGTTACAATTAATTTTTTTATCTTAAATTACTATTATGTTTGATTTTCATCATTAAGCATAAAAACTTTGATCTTCTCATAATAACTTCAATTTTCTTTAGATGAGAAGAGCTGGAAAAATTGCGTCAGCAGGTCCAAAGTTTTCATACCAATGGAGAATGCCGAAATACCATTTCTTAGCTACTTTCACAACTTGTTTCAGATAGCGACTTTTCAAAATAAGGTGTTATGTGGTGAGTAGTCGAAAAAGTCGATCGATTTAAATCATTTTCAATAGCGTTAGCGTCCTTAGGTCAAAACACGTCAGTGTACCAAATTTCATCAATATATCTCAAAAATTGCGACCGCAATCAGCCGCAAAAACGGGCGGATGGACGGACGGACAAACGGGCTTAAATTGACTTAGAAAATGATTCTGAATCGATCGGTGTAATAAAGGGTGGGTCTATCTTAAGCGCTTCTGCGCGTTACATACGTCTGCACAAACTTAATATACCTTGTACCACAAATAGTGTAGGGTATAAAACGAAAACACAAATGTAAGAGACAACATATTCGCATAAAATTAAGTTTTCTTCTAAAGCAATTAAGAAAAGAAGAACATTTACATTGACATTATGAAGTGACTCAAGGGGAAATTCTGTTCGATTTCAACACCAACACTAAAAATTTAAAATAATAATAATATGATTATGACAAGACTGCGAACTCACTACAGAGAGATTGTCATTAAAGTAGCATAAAAAGAAAAGAATAGAAAAAATCTAATTTACATAATTTACATGCTCAAAATGAGGGGAAGAAACAAAGACTTCTCATGCGTCTATTACTGTAATTGTTGTTGTCGTTTTATACTTTACGCGTAATTTGTGATGTGTTGTTCTAATGATTAGCGTTACATTAACCTAAAGTGTGCTATTAAATTATGATTTTTAATAGGAACAATTCCAGTATGAAATATTGGTTGACGTAACCAAAAAATGCTTGAATGAGATGAAAAAATAAGTAAAAACGCACTATAGTGCCCATCGTCAGATACCCTGCATCACCCTGCAGTTATCCATACACCGACTTTTCAAAATAGGGTGTTATACGAGAAATGGTCGAAATAATGATTCGATCGGTCCTATTTTCAATACCGTTCTAAACCTCTCTTCTACCTTGGACTAAAACACGTCAGTGTACCAAACTTAATCAAAATATCTCAAAAATTGTAGCTTGTAGATTGAACACAAGAAAACCAAACAGACAAGAGGGCAGACGAACAAAGAGGCTTACAGCGATTCAGAAATTGATTCTGGATCTCAAGTCCTTCTGGGTGTTGCATATATCCGCAAAAATGCAATATACCTTGAAAAGAGAAAACCAAACAAAGGAGAGGACAGTCGGACAAAGAGGCTTAGAGCGATTCAGAAAATGATTCTGGATACCAAGTCC
>KK502466.1:784189-799598 GCA_000688735.1 Glossina austeni | reverse complement strand
CAAAGGAGAGGACAGTCGGACAAAGAGGCTTAGAGCGATTCAGAAAATGATTCTGGATACCAAGTCCTTCTTAGTGTTGCATATATCCGCAAAAACCAATATACCTTGAAAAGAGAAAACCAAATAAAGGAGAGGACAGACGGACAAAGAGGCTTAGAGCGATCTAGAAAATGATTCTGGATCTCAAGTCCTTCTGTTCAGAAAATAATGCTGGATCTCAAATCCTTCTGGGTGTTGCATATATCCGCAAAAATTCAATATACCTCAGCATCATAAGTGATATAAAGTATAACAAAATTTTTTTTTTTTTTTGATAAACACAAGTTTAACCAAAATTTCATCAAATTTGTGTATAACTATTTCAAATACCAAAACGATTCTAATGACAAATATCGACATGGGAAAGCATCTCTTTACGTAACTAACCTGAAAGTTTTAATCAATGTGATGTTATGAACAAACAAGTAATAAATCTTAGCTTGATCTTAGCTTGATCTTATGCAGTGTTGCAATGGGAAGTTGACAATCTAAGTATATTCCCATCCTTCACTGAGAAATATGAAAGCTGTTGCCAATGGTGGTCAGAGCTTGCTTGCTTCCTTCCCGTTCACATTTTCAACAAAATAAGTAAATATCGATATATTGTGCGAATGTATGATCGTTGAAATTACAATTAACACAATTCACACACTTAACGAACATATACAATTGCAATTAATTTAAATACATAAATATAGCTTAGTCCGTCTTGAAAAGTAATGGAATATTTAATATGTTCGGTTGGGCGGGTAAACAAAATTACTTTCGAAGAAGACGTAACTGCTTTATTTGTTTACTCATTTGTCGATACTCATCAAACGATACTTGCTTGTCTATATGTCTGCTAATATTATCATTTATTTCGCCGATAAATTGTTGAAGTTTTTATTACGCAGCAGCGTACATGATTAGCCAATTTTGCCATATTGTCTGAAAGTCAAAGGATACCATCACCATCACCTTAGTACGCAATATTATTACACTGGACTTGCATTAAAAATCGCAACCCTGTAAGCTTTCAGTAAATACAGTCTTAATTTCTAATCTGTGCTATTGACCATATGCAAATCTCTGATTATTATAAACAAAAATTCTATTTAGATTTTAGCCTTTAAGTGATCCTAGTGGCTTAAGAACAATTTGTTTTCAAATGCAAATTTTCAGAAACATTCTATTAAAACCGTACCGTACATAGTAATCACAATCTACTGCTTTTTATTTGCATGTTCTTGCTTTGCACATTCCTTTTGCTTTTTTCCACTTTTTTTTTTTTAAATAATAAACAACCCTTTGCGACAAACACATATATGCATACATATAAATATTTATACACCTTTGCATGCGTAGGGTAGCGCAGAAATATACAGGGTTATGGTATAGCAGCTTTTTAAAATCGCATTAAAAAAAAACGCACATGAACACGCAGACAATGAAAAATTTTGAGAAGGGTTCATTTTGCCGCCTAATTCGATTAAATGCAATTTGACCCGATGTCAACATTAAAGTCAAAACCCTTCTTCACTTTCCTCTTCCTCAGACTATGGCTTACCATGTTTTTTTTTTTTTTGTTTTTTTTTTACTCGTTTAATTGTCCAACACTTCAGGGCCTTTTCATACACATATGTTGATTCTGTTATCCTATGTGAAGGAGTTCCCATTCCTTTTTTTTTTTTTGTTGTTTTTTTCTCTCTTACTTTCACTTTACAAGGGTTGCATAATCAAACGAATTTGTTCAAGTTCAGGTTCATGTTCATTCATGGTCGTGCTCATATTCATTGACTATGCACGTATGTATGTAAGTGCGCATGTAAACAGTAATTTAATTTTCACAAATGCAACAAATTAGTGGTTTTACTGTGTATACGAGCACTACGTGTGCATGTGTTTTGTTTTTTTTTTTTTTTTTTTTTTTTTTTTTTTTTTGCTGCAGGTATTTGGTTAGATAATGAATCTAATTTTTTCTTTTTCTTTTTTTTCTTAAAAAAACGAGGTGGGGAGAAGGGCGAACGATTTGTAAGGTTATTGAAAATATGATTAAGCGCTTGTTAAGAAAACTTGAGGGTTATAGGTTTCGAAATAACTAACACTACTAATGCAAAATTTACTTTCTCTCTCTATGCTACAAAAGTGAAAAATATATAATAATAATAAAATTATTTTCTTTACTCCCCTTGCAGTATCAAATTTTTGCCCCGTCCTATCTTTTTCCTTTCTTTCCTTAATTTCGCAATTGTGTTCATTATTTGTAAACGAACGAGAGTTTTGAGTAAGAAAGCTGTAGTCGCCGCGACCATCTCCATTAGATGTATAAAGAATGGCGAAATTCTTTCTTATTTGTGAGCGTATGATTCGATCAACAACGATGGATAATGCATCGAATCTATAGTACAACCTCTGTATTTTATATCATTACTTACAACCGATTTAATTTTAAAATCATTTGTAAGTACGTTCGTAAGCAAGTCTTCTCTAAATTCTCCAGTTATAAGCCAAGATTATATAGATTATATAGCTGTAGCAAATACGCCAATTTTCGCAACCGTTAGTGCTATTATAACCGAAGCATACATATATAGAGTGTAATATATAATATATGCTAAAGCTATATATATATATATATATATATATATATACTTATGTTACTTATATTATTACATTACTTACGTAGGTATGTAGATATTTATATATGTATATATATATATATGTATATTACTCGTGACTTATCTAACCTGTCCGTCGGCCCTTCAGCTATAACAACACCAACGGATATATATAGAGTGTAATATATAATATATGCTAGCTATATATATATATATATATATATATATATATACTTATGTTACTTATATTATTACATTACTTACGTAGGTATGTAGATATTTATATATGTATATATATATATATGTATATTACTCGTGACTTATCTAACCTGTCCGTCGGCCCTTCAGCTATAACAACACCAACGGATGAGAAAACTGACTTGATTCTGAATTGAAATACACGTATCTCGTCGTAACGTATATAAACACGTATCGTATGTAACATATATAAACATGTATATAGATGTTGCAAAAGGAATGAAAAAACTGATATACCCTTATTGTTCGTTGGTGGATATACAAAATCTCACAATCACATTTTCAACTTAAATTAACGAGGCGACCAAATGTGTAAAACTAATACTCCTGAGAATAGTAAAACCAGCCATTTGTGTTCAGTTATATATCTCTAGTCAGTTTTTTTGTTTTTGCTGAGAGTAACGTAAACATCGGTTATCTTATAGTAAATATCGTTACAAAACAACGAAACCACATTTCGCGATTGAATATTAATAAAATATTTCTGATATCAACGAAGGCAACGGAAAATCTACCCATCAATCTATGAATATTCGATAGTAGCTCTGGTGCATCAGCGACAGGATGTTCTAACAAAATGCTCTCATACTGAAGCGCCTGGTCGATATAAGCTAAATTAATTTTAAAAAAATTACTTTCCAAAATCTTTAATGGATGAGTTTGACTTAAGACTTACGTCTTATGCGTTCTTCTCTTAATAGCGTTACATTAATATGCAAAAGTTATAATCCGTTGGCGTTTTTTCGTCAATCGTTCAATTTTTTGATATTGAAAAGGATGCACACTTTTAGATGATGCAGCTTTGACGAGTTAGAAGGAATCAAAATAAATGTCGCAACATAACCATAAAGAAAATAAACGAAAATAAGATGTTTTTATGGGAAACCTTTGCCCTCAACTACGTCGAGAATGTTTGAAGAACACAGGATGTGAATTTCTTACGAGAAACACAAACTCTGCACAAGAACCTCAATGTACAAGGCTTTTAAGAAGGCTTAGAAAGCGCTTAGTCAAAATGGCTGAAGCACGTCTATGATGAGGTCTTCTTACGTTTGGGCGTACGATTTGTAAGAATCACAGCATTTCTCAGAGCAGGGCTCCAGAAGTGATAGTGATTTATACAAGCGGACATTAAACCCCCTCCCCCGCCCCCCCTCTCCACGTTGGTCCTCACCCACGCCTGGCCCACAAAATATATTATTATTATTATTATACAAATTTAGCCAGAGAATGAATTCTAGGACTAAAGTCTTAAAGCACTAGCATCTAAAGCTTTCGGCTTTATTTTTATTAATTTTTTTATTATTATTATTATTATTATTATTAAAAACTCTACCGCACTTGAGATTTGAGCCCACGGCCATTGAATTGCTAGTCGAGACTCTTGCCTACTCGGCCATTCAGGCGGTTCACAAAATATAATTCTTCGATAGGCCTTCAAATTTGGAAATTACTTCACTTCTAATAAAAATATAATCGAAAACTTTTCTTTCCTCTTTCGCTTTCATTTTTTTTCAAAATGTTCTTACACATGTAATTGCCGTAGTCACAACGAATCATGGATAACATTTATAGCATCAGACAGACGTATTTTGGCAACCAATTTTCTTAACCTTATATAAGCTTAGCTATGTATTCATGTATATGCATAACATCGAATCATATATATTAAGTGAATCCATTACATATTCGAATCGATTTCGTAGAAGGCAATCATACAAATCGACAATTTATGTTTACACCAGATGCCAATAAATCTTAATCTATAGGAAAGCAGTAACGTAATCAAAGCAAAGGCATCCTTAACTTCTTACACATGCACACAATCAAGTAACGGTATCATAAAATAAATAAAAAAAAATCGTTTCCATTCGAAGGGAAAAATGGAAACAAAGCTAAAAAATCTATATATGTAATACATCAGTACTATAAGTAACCTTAGCCTAAATTGCTCTACTTAAGGCGAATTTCAGATACCCAACGAATTCAGAATTCCAAGTATATTTATTTTTTTATTTTTGCTTTTAGAAATGTTTAAAGCAATTAAGGATTGTCCCAAAGCATTACAGGACACCCTCTACCCAATTTAACATTCGTTCACCTGTAGTGTCTTCATTTCTTTCAATGGAAGGATTTTTTGCAGAATAATCAAAAATGTATTATATCCTATATATAGGTCAGATTCTTTCAAATATATGTCGTATCTTTCATTATAATTTTTTCTTTCAACTTTTAAGAGAGTTTTTTTCATTCACTTAGCGAATCGTAATGGTCTTCAAAAATATTTCCAAATTTTCGCGCAAGTTTATCTATGCTATCAGCAATTTACATATGTCGACTTCAAAAAGTCTTCGCATCGATAATATGCAGACATATAAGGGGCGTAGGACACAAAACCCCCAATATTGATCTGGGACATATTTATAGTCGTCTATATATAGAGTAAACTCGATCGTAGCTTACATATGTTACTTAAGAGTAACTTTTCGAGCGAAAGGTTTTTCATTCGATAGTCAGAGAAAAGCATACTTTATGGAAAGTTGTAAACTCTCTCTCTCTCTCTACTCGTTACAGTGAGTCCATTATCCACAGCTATCGAGCTTACTCAATATCCAAACCGTCCAATCATAAACCGTCCACTGAATTCGCGCGCTGACCCGACGCCGTTCTAAGAATGTGATGAATTTTGTATAAATAAGCGGCCAAAACTATAATTACCTCGAAATGTGAAGTTAAAGTTGAATTAGTGAAGTATGAGGCCTAAACCACATTGAGGATGACAACGATGATCGTCACCAAGTCTTCCTCAGACTTGGTCAGCGATCAGATTTAAATGTTTTTTTAATAAAGAAAATTACCATCTTTAGCTAAATGGGCGACCCAAAGATCTCTGTGTGTGAAATACGATTTAGCCACAACAAGTGACTGTTCAGTATGCAGTTCAAGTTCAAAGTAGGGCAAGTATATCGCAGTTCCTTTTTTTCAACGGCCGCACATAATCTCTGGCGACCGCTATTACTATATATTGACCGTTTTATTTCGCGGGACAAATTGGAAGAGTTGGCATATCTTCAACGTGCACTGGCAAAGATGAGAAGAAAAGAATCGTTAGTTCTTCCCCAAAATCTATAAGAATTTAGTAAGTATTCGTAATAAATTTAATTAGAGTTTATGCAACTCGAACGAGCTACAATTAAAGGCAAAGAGTTGAAGATGGAATTTTTTATTTGTAGAAAAAAATTTTAGAAGAAAATCACGAGTTGAAAGGACAGACATGTCTTCCTTCGGAAATGTTACAATCAAAATGAAAAAATTAGAAAACATCCATCTTTCGGTAGTAAGTATAAGAGAAAGATTTATTGCAAAAACCTGTTGTTTTGCATTGGCTTGATGTGTGGTTGTGTATGTGCAATAGAAAAAGAAATAAAATTTATTGTTGTTATTGACAATTTGTGCCTTAAACATGTGGGTTTGTAACATATTTGCAGCAAGTACATATATATATATATACGAAAGGGGCTCAGGGTTAAGGGGCCTCGGTTGATTTATGGGAGAAAAATAAGCAATTTTCTATTGAAAGGGACAAATAAAAGAAGCAACGCAAAAGGGTTAAAATAGCATAATTTCAACGATTTCTTCGCTTATTCCCGAAAAGAAATCATTAAAAAAAAAAAAAAAAAAAAAAAAAAAAAAAAAAAAAAAAAAAAAAAAAAAAAAAAAAACATTGAAGACAACATTGCTTTGTTCTTTTTAAAAATTTTCTAAAACTTTCATTACATATATATAAATTATTTTAATAGAACGTTTTCTTTAACATAACTCTCAAAATTGACTGACCTTAGCTTGTGCGTTAAGTATCAGTATGAGTGTCAGCGTCAGTGTCAGTATCAGTATTAGTAGTTTCATTATAAAAGATGAAGCTTTGAAAAGTTTCTTGCTTTTAGCATACTAAGCCTCGATTCCCTTGACAATCACTCAATTGTCCATCAAAATAACTCAACATTGTATCAACACTAGATCGTTTTGCATACATTTCCTTCCTTTCTTATTTTTGCAAACCTTTCAAATAAACTCGCAGACAATTGTTCAGAAATTTACAGCAAATCATGTGTTATGACCATTTTTTTTTCATTCTTTCTTAACTGCAATACGGCTGTGTGCGCATTCAATTTATTGTGTAAATTCTTCGGTGTCTCTTCACTTTCCCGCTTTCCTTCCTCCGTGGCGTTGCTTTAATGCGATGATAAATTGTTCACATATCAAAGTTTATTTCTATCACTTTGTCTTCTTTTTTTTTTCTTTCGGTTTGTACTTAAAAAATAAGTTGTATTTCGTTTTTTTTTTCTCTCTCTCGTTCCTACTAGCGCTCGGTAAGGAAAAGGTCAACTTTCCATTTAAGACCATGATGTGCAAATTTAAGCGTTCTCCCATGGGTCCAGAAGTGTAAAACGAAAATTCTTTGCATATCTTTCTTCTTTTTTTTTTTGCTTTCTCTTGCTCTCTTTGAAATTTACGGTCAAGTGCTTCAAATTTCCTTTTATTCAATGCTCATGTGTGCGTAACAAATACTTTTCCTTTAAGATAAGTGTTCGCATAAAATTAAATAAAATTTACATATTGATGAATTGCTTAGTTTATCATGAACGCAAATCTTGATGCTTGTGCACTTTTACCAAACCAGTAAAGATTAATCCGTATAATTTTTAATACAGTCATCAATGCTTTTCAACTAAGTCAAAAAGTCTTATGTCATTTTTCAATCGAAACAAGTGCAACATTATTTCGAAAAAAAAACAAATTGATATAATTTTTGTTTTTTCTTTTCCAATTTACTAAGTACTACACTTAGCGCTTGCAACTTGTCGTCCCCGGAAAAATTTGAAACTTGAAGCTTGCCTAGAACTATGAGTGTGAAAATAAATTCGAACTTGATTAGCAAAGACACTTACCATCTCCTTTAACAGAGATCTGTTAAGCAGTTACAATCGAGATATGGTCGGATTTGAAAGCCTTTTCCATACAAATTAACAAACGTAAGATATTTTTGCAGACACCTCACGAATTTACATGAAACGACTCTTCACACAAGCTGAAGTAACTAAATTCCTTTTTTCGAAACTATTTTTAATAAATTTTTTGAAAATTATATATGCCGATTAAAACAACACGTGATCTATTATTATTATTAACAGAAAAAGTTTCCATTTTAATAGATTCAAATCCGCCTTTATCTTGCTATCCACGTAGACGCAGTGTTGTTCTGACGAACAAAAAAAAAGAATTGTTGGCGGTTTTTTCCGGGCCTATGCAAATATAGATACAAGCTCCAATCACTTAACGCGATTAATTCGAAACCGTGTCTTCTTTTTTTGTTTTTTTTATTTAAACTAAAATATCATAAAAAAACAGCATAATTTAAGCTTAGACCCAACATAAGTCAAAAAATGTACGCCATGTTGTATCGAAATCGTGTTATAAGATACCTTGAAATAATATAAAACAATGCAAGTCGTAACATATAGTGTCGAAGCCAAGTTTTACAAGTCGACAATTTTATGATGAAAATTTTGTTATGAAATTTGATCCGAAACATAAATATATATAAATAAGAAAGTAAGTTAACTTTAACTTGAATTAAAAATATATTGAAAAAAATGATGACAACAACCACGAAATTAATTTTCACCAAAAATTACCGCTAATCTACTTTTTTATATCGCATATCTGTTGTAGTTTATGAGCAATGAGCAATGAGCTAGAGCCACGGAAAGCAAAGGTGTTCTCAGTTTTGTATAAACGCGTAGACATTGCAGGCGTATCCTTTGACTTGTGTAGGTTATTTTCAAACTCTTTTACAAATTTGTAGGCGGTATCTTATTTTTGCGAACGGACGAATGTATACCACAGATACTATATAAGTGGACAGACGGATGGATGGAGAGACAAACAGGCGGACATGCTTAGATGTATTACAGATCAGTAACTGGCCAAAAATTGAAAAAATCAAATTTTGATATATTACAACGTTGGGCACGCGTGGTCAATTTTTTTTCCACTTTTGAACAGGCACTACAGCATCAGCCATAGAAGAGAGTACGTTCAAATTTTTGTAGAGTTTCTTGCTATAGTTTATGAGTAACGACAAAAAAAAAAAAAATTAACGCCTTCCTTATCCTTCGGTGATGTGTGTAAAAACACGTAATCGATTTTTTGAAATGGTGTTGCATCGTAACCATGTATTAATTGTCGCAAAGTTTGTGCATTATATTAGGGGGACCCATAACTAATCAACTGTTTTCGCAAGATACCATTTCTCATTAGTCCTGCGGCAACCAGACAAGTGTAAGCATACTTTTTATTGGTGTTATTCTTCAACCAGTTTGTTAGAAATTTATTCCCAACAATATAAATTTTTTTTGTAGCCCTGTAATAAAATGACGGACTTTGTACCTTCTGAGAGCCATATTCGTAATTGTGTACTTTTCCATTTTGACGCCGGTTTAAGTGCCACGGAAACAATAAGCAAAATTTGCGACATATATGGAGATGTGTTGAAGGTCAACAAGTGTCAACGTTGGTTCAGAAGATTTGCTGCAAAGTGATTATGAGCTGTCAGATAAGCATCGAACTGGACGCCCTAATGGAGGACGCTCTAATGGAGTCCGATCCAAGGTTAACTATACAGGAAATATCAAGAAGCCTTGGGTCTACCTGGTCCACCGTACAAAGGCATTTAAAAGGAAAAGGTACATACACAAGGTATGGATTCCACACCTGTCGTCTGAGGCCTGTAAAGATCTTCGGCGAACAATTTGTAATTGCATGCTCATCAGATTAAGTAGAGATCCATTTTTGTCTAGGATCGTAACTGGAGACGAAAAATGGATCCTTTATGATAACATAAAACGACCAAGACAATGGTTGTTTGCAAACGAGAGACCTCTTCCAACCCCTAAACCAACCCTATCCCTGAGGAAGGTGTTATAGTATATTTGGTGGGAGACAGTTACTACTCATCTGTATAGTCAACAATTACAACGGTTACAGTCCGCAGTCATAGAAGGAAGACCAGCTTTAGTGAACAGAAAAGGTGTGATACTCCAACAAGATAATACCCGTCCTTATGCAGCGAAGATTACTCAGGAGAAAGCTAAGCAGTTAGGCTGGGAACTTCTACCGCACCCTCCATACCCTCCAGACCTAGCACCGTCGGGCTACCATCTGTTCAGGTCACTGGAGCATTCGTTACGAAATAAAAATTTTAATTTCTTATTCGATGTCCAAACGCACCTTGAGTTATATTTTAAGTCACGCCCACCCCACTTGTTCAAGAGGGGAGTTGAAACTTTGCAGAAAGGATGGCAACGAGTCATCGCAAACGACGGCGATTACATAAACGATTAAAAAATGAAAATGTCATTTCAAAAAAACATTTTGTCTATGAATGCAAAATAATTGATTAGTTATGGGTCCCCCTAATATTATCGAAATCGTGCTTTACAACTATCGTGTTTAGCGGGCGACGCCTGCATATATATATACGTTAATATATATTATGAATATAAACTTTATCATGCTTGTTAGCTTCTTAGAAAAGGGAGAGAGAAAGTGAGACAGACAGACAGACAGACAGACAGAGAGAGAGAGAGAGAGAGAGAGACAAAGAAAACAAATACATGCTTGATAAAGTTCATGGCTTTTAAAAGAAAAGTATAAATAATTCAATAAAATTAAAAGTTAATTTAATTAATATTAAATTACTTAGCAAAGTAAAGGAAAATTTTCTGATTTTGAATGTGTTTAACTTGTTTTTAAAGGTATTTCCATACAGATTCATGTAATATAGATGAATATGGATAGCATTTGATCTGATTTGACCCCACTAAAGTCGCAAATTTTAAGATTTTCTCACACTCGGTTTATGCTTACGTAGCAAATCTCAGAAAATTTTAATTCGAAAAACAAAATTCAAATTTGTTTAGCTTGTTTGAAAAACATTTTTAAATAGATTCAAAAGATTTATTCAAAAATATCGTACGTTTCCTAATTTGACTGAAAGCTTGTTGCACTGTTTACAAAGCTCTGCTATAAAAGTTTAGTAACTGCCGTTGTTAGTTCAATTCGAATTTCGCTTCACATCCTTTATAAACGTCCATCTAACCCTCTTTACAACCTGCATTATCATATAGAAGTGACTTTTACCCTACAGTATATGTTATCTACTCTTTAGTCTATTTCCGATTGATTATTTTATACAACACTAGCCCGCTTTAAATGCGTATTTATAGTTTTTACAAATTTTCTCATCCAAGCCCACAAATAAAAATTTGAAAGTTTTATTCGATTTCTCTCTCTTTTTGGGATCGCTCGCTTAGTTGCGAGCCCATCAGGATGATTTTCAAAAGTTTTCAGCTTTTTATACTTCACGAAGGTGGCCAAGTCTGCTAAGCCATCTTATTGGTGAGGAATTGTTTTCTATATATTGGAGAAATTTTGTAGGCTGACAGCCAGACAAAGCAATTACTGCACACTCTGTTATTATTCATTCGTTTCGCTTTTAGTTTTAAAACTTCATTACTCTCTTAAGGTTTGAACTCTTCCGCTCGTTAGTAGCAATATATGGTAACACTCCTCATATTAAGCACTAATTATTGCGTGGGTGCATAATGATCAGGCGGTTCTTTGAAGATAAGCCAGAAAATTGTCGATTATCGGAAGAGGACGAAAGCTGGGCAACTCAAATGCTGGACGACAACGTCAATGTGAACCATTCAAACATTGTCCGTCGTCTCAAAAATCTTGCAAAGATATGGAAATTGGCTGGGTGAGTACCGCACGAACTTAGTAACAACAATAAAGCCGACCGTGTCCGGACTTTCCCCTATTTGCATCAACGAAACGAACGGTGTCCGTTTCTCAGGATCTTATCGCTAGGTATGAATCATGGCTTCTCTTCAAAACCTTAAAATAAAGAATATCTACGTTTCGCAAGGCGTCTCACCGAAAGGAATAACGAAGGACGTGCACTGTAAGAAGGCAATGTAGTGTGTTTGATGGGGCCAAAGCGGAGTCATCCATTGGGAAACCATCTTGAACAGGGTTTGTTATTGGTGGGACGGCGACGATGAACGTTAACAGTGACGGGCTCCAGACAAAAACGGCAAGCGGCAAGCGTCAATTCAACATTAACAGCGATACCTATCTGGCTCGATTCGACCGCCTTTACGATGCAATCGAGAGGAAAAGACAACGTAAAAAGAACCGTGTCATCTCCCACCACGATAATGCGCGTGCACATCTTGAACATCGTGTTGTCGAATACATCACAAGTAAGGGCTGAGAACTGCTTCCACATTTGGCATATTTTCCCACATAAGCCAATCAGTCAATCAGTTGCTAAAAAACTGACAGACGAACAAGGTTTATGGCGATTTCGATAACTTAGTGACGGATGTCAAAGCATGGATTGCCTACAAGAATGCTGAACTCTTTGCCCGTAAAATCGACCGCCTTCCAAACAAAGAGGAAGCAATTATTGAAGTAGATGGCGACTATGCATCGGATTAATTATTTAAAAATGTTGTTCTCGGTGCTCACGAACGCCTGATAATATCGTTTAAAAAGGACTAACAATTATGCGCGAACCTATCCAACCAATTCAAACTGTAACTAAGCTAGCGAGCACCAACAACGCTATGTACCAATCATGCAATTGAAACAAACATGAAACGAACAATCATATTGAAAATGATTTCGATTGGACCACTTTTTCGATCATTCCGCATATAATATACTGTTACGGAAATCCCAAACCCAGTTCATGCTAACTAATCGATTTTTCCCAAGCAATAAATTCCCGAGAGGAGGAAAACCCAAGCGCACATTAGCGGCGCGTCAGCTCGTTAGCCGGTCGGCGAAATAGATTGGCGGAAAAGCAGACAGGGAAAAACCCAAGTGCACATTCGTGACGCGAGGAAAACGATAAGCGGAAAAGCAGGTTAACGGATTAAAAATGAAGCCATCAACTTAGGTGATAGTAACATGCTTGTAAAACTGTATATAAGTAAACTATCTGCAGAAGGCAGAGCCAGTCGTACAAGAACTTTTGAGTCGAAAAAGGAATATTAGAGTTGCGAAGTCGAGAGTGTTGCCAAAGTAAAATGTAAATAAACCTATCCCCAAAGAAATAGATTCTGAATACACGTAATTCTCTTTTTACACGATTTTTTTTACACGAATTTGATTTAACACGAGTTCAAAAGAAAAAAAGTTTCTTTTTTTACACGAATTATTTTGTTTCAAGACGATTTTTAATTCTATGAATTTCAGATATAATTCCCTTTTTCCAAAGTAGAAGTTATTTTTTATAAAATATTTAATGAATTAAAATGTGTAAGCACGAAATAAATTAAGTGAACTCTAACAAGAACTTTTTAATATTGTTTACACCAAATTCTCTTTTTACACGAATTTTTTTTTTTACACGTATTTTTTGGGAACGTATCTATCATGTAAAATAAGAATTAGGTGTACAGAAACTTGAAGTTAAAAGAATTTTGAAGAGTATTTCCCTGGAAAAGATATCCACAACGAGTCGTATCTTACAAAAGCGAAGTTCGTAACAAAACATTATTTTAAAAAATCTTTATATGAATAATTGTATTAAGCGAGGCGGTGTAGACTATTTAACGGTGGACCGTGGGCCACTACAGTGCTTGTACTTCTTTCTTTCCAATATCTGGCGCGAAACCAATAAAATAATGCGGTTGAAATGTTTTATTTTAATCGTTTTCTTTACAAGAGAATATCGTAAGAAGCCGATACGCCTTTAATTCGAATATAAACTTGTTTCACGAAAAAAAAAAACAGGACTAAAACCAGTAAATAATATATTCTTTAGTTTCTATGTGTTGAAAATGTTCGACATTTAAACGAATGCAAATTTAAAAATAGCTTTTTAGGGAAAAAATTTTTGATTACATAATTTTGGCTATTTTGGGGGGCGCGCTGTGGTCGTTACTCTTTTACTTTGTGTGAAGAAATTTTGCAATTTCTTGATTGCTTTGCACGCATTTAAAGCCTAATTAACTATAAAAGCATAAAAGTGTTTAAATTAATTGAATTATAATGAATTTTTTGTCGTGATATTCGTTTTTACGATCAGCAGTTCGCGCTCTCGTCAATAAGTCTCTTTCTTGTTTTTTTGTTCTTTTTATTTTGTTTTTTGCATGATTATAGTCTTTCTCTTGGCTTGCTCTTTATTTACCGCGTCTGTACTAGCGTGAAGTTTACATCTAATTTGAGAGATCGTTTTTGTGCACGTGACAATCTTTTCGGTTTTTTTCTGTCTTTTCACAACCGCTATCTTGTCTGTTACTGTTTGAGATGGAGTGGTTTTTTACATCATGTCGAACAAAAACGGGCCATGATTCTGTACACATGCTGGGCAAGTCGGACAAGTTGCACATGCAAATGTGGCCAGCCCGTCTATATTCTCGCGTAGTCGCTATACCTCTATACTAAATCTCTATACCTGTGAATGCTCGGTCGGTCGTGGTAGGGATGACGTCTGCTTGATGACAGTATCCCCCAGAAAGACAATATTCGTGTCAAGACTGGCGCCTGACACCTTTGAGGATAACATAAAAGTTTATCTGGCTGCAAAAGTCCCAACCATCAGTTTGAAGCGCATAAGCATTTTCAAATTCGCTCCATCTCAACCTAGAGCTATCTCGTCCTTTTCAAGTGTTAGTTCCGACTGAAACCATGAAAATTTTGTTAAACAATCCATTGTGACCAGTTCGATCCTTAATTAAGGAACTCACTCCACGCAATATTAATTCGGTAGCTCTTCCACCCTCAAAAAACTAAATGTTTCTTCAGGTCCAGTAAATTTCATTTATCAAAATGTTAGAGGACTAAACTCAAATTTTCGCTCTACTTTCCTAAATTCAGTGAGCACGGAGTTTTCCTGTTTGGCTTTCAATGAAACTTGCTTATAGCCTGATTTACATTCGGCGCCACTTTTTCACAATTCTTTCCAGGTTTTCAGAAAGGATCGATTGGATCGCAGTGGTGATGCTGTTTTAACTGCCCTATCTGCTGCAGTCCCGTCCTACTCCTCCCGACGTTTAATTTATTGCCATCCGGCCAAAAACTGTCAACAAACAGTTATGTTTAACTTGCTTCTTATTCCCACAAACGCGCATTTGTGTCGAGGCGGAAAAGTCTAAATGGCGAGGGGAGGACTTCAGTTTGCCACAAGTCACTTGATGTTATAGTTAATTCCCTCTGTATGGTCCCCATTTGATCGTAATTTGCTTCAATACAACCGTACTCTGTACGTAGTTCTGCTTCCGACTATTTGGCCTATTCTCCTGCAAGGCATAGATTTATCCTTGAGTTGATAAAATTCTCACTCCTTCCCACTGCTTTTTAATCCTAAATATTTTTTTAAGTTTTTCAAGTCCCAAGACAGAAATCTTCATATATCCTTAGCATGTTTCCTTCAA
>KK502466.1:752367-784092 GCA_000688735.1 Glossina austeni | reverse complement strand
CTCACTTTGCTGAGTATTTCCGACGAAATTCTTCAAATGCAAATTCAAGTGCAAATAACTGATAACTAGCTCGGTTTTGATTCCTAACTCACTTCAGGAAATGACGTCTTAGATGTTTTAAGGCCTCTAAAATTTAGTTCTACGCCTGAGCTCGATGGGATTCCATCATGTATGCTTGAAACATGCTCTGTCGAGCCAAGTGGTATTATTTGAATTATTTTTAATCAGTCCTTGATATCAGGTGTTTTTCCTTTGTGTTGGAAGAGTAGTTTCCTTATTCCAACTCATAAATGTGGAAATAGACGCCACGTTGAGGCATCGCCAAGCTGGCTGTCCTATCTAATGCTATTAAATCTTATATTTCATCATTTCAGCATGGCTTCCTGAAAGGAGGATCAACCGTTATGAACCTCTTAGAGTTTACTCGCCATGTTTTCAAGACTTCTTGTACTGGCTCTCGCACGAATGTCGTATATACTGATTTTAGCAAAGCGTTTGACTTAGTTAACCATAATTTATTGATCTTCAAACTCCTCTGGCCTCTGGCTTTCCTTATCTATTTACTGAAGTGGCTAAGTTCGTATCTGCATAACAGATCATTCAGGATTCCAACTCGTATAAGCGCGACAAATAAAGTAAAAGCATTAGCCAGCCAACACAAATTCGTTTATATAGTTAGCGATTTGAAATTTATTATTTTTATTTCATTTGTTAAAGGATCACCAACATATTATTTTGGGAATTGCAACTGAAGAATTGCAAGTTTTCCAAATTTGGTTTGTCGGCTTCTGAAGTATGACGCTAAATATACTTTTGTATGTATAAGTAAAGTATGCGAATGGTAATTATTCAAAGCGTCAAAGCACTAAAGAACGATTATATATCAATGTATTGTAAAGGACATGATAGTTGATAATCTTGTTTAGTGCTTTGACGTTAGATAAAAAAGCTCAAGTCACGTAATTATGGCCGAAAGTAGAATTTCAAGTCACGTTTTAACTTTTGTTATAGTAAAATTTGCTAAAGCCAAAAGCCGAACACAAGTTCTATGTAATCGACAGAACAGGAAATGAAGCGACTATACATACGTTAGTATACATAGAAGAGGAATAGTGTCGTGTGAATTATTATTATTCTCCTTTGGGTAATCCTCATTCATTTAGGGGGATGTCCTCTATTCGTCTAACATGGTGACGATTAGAAAGAAGTGAGGAAAAAGAAAGTGATAGGGAGGTTGGGGTTGCAGCGTAGCGGGTGTGTGCTCAATCATTAAGTATTATGTCTACGTCAACGGAGCAACCACTGTAGCTAAGATCAAAGAAGACTCTATCGTAACTAAAATTTGAATGCGCGAACACTGACCTGAAGATGAATTTGAGAGTTATGATAGCGACCATTCCCAATTCGTTACAGACCGTTACAAACTTTATTCGCCCTAAATCTCCCATATATCTTCACAACAAAATCCAACAAATGCGAAATTTAATAAACCACCACACGATTATCCCACACTCATCCCAAAATTCGACTATTATAAACACATCCAACATTCATTCCTTTCACACAATATTACACAGTAATCGTACAACAAAATCCAAACTTACAAATTAATATATATATTGTAATATAAACATAACACCAAGCATTGCTAACATAGACGATAAATTAAGTAAGTTAGTTTAGAATAGAAGAGAATCTTTAAGCAATTCTCGTGCAATGTAAACAAATTATTTAACTAGTCGGTCCCTAAGCAGTTATCTATCACTCATTAACTTTTTTTGTGCGCGAATAGCAATAAGTTTTTTAGTATTACGCAGCCCTGAACTGTTCTTAACATCACGCGCTTAACAATCCTCAACGAACATTCGAAAAAATAAAATTTTAAAAATAAAAAATAATAAAAAGCATAAAACATTAAATAAAATTTCTTTTGAAAAAACAAAAATAAAATTATTAACTTCACGTCTTCGCTTACACAATATTTACAGTACACTTTTGAATTGGGGACAAGAGAGATAGCGAACGCTTCTTTCCGATTGCTCGATTATAGGTCCTCTCTTAAAAGAAAATGGGAAATTACTATAGAAATTCAACAATCGCAATACATATGCAGTTTTCATTTATAAAGGCGAGTGTAAGGGTCGGTTAAAATAACAATCTTTGTCGGTGATCGGCAAATCGAATAAATGAAAAGGCGAAACCGAAAGTGACTTACAAGAGAAATTAGAAATCGTGCTCGATTATTTCAATTAATTAAGCAAAAAATTATTTTCACTTTTTCATTTTTTTTCTTTTGAAAATATGCTAATGCATCCTTGTAAAAAGTTTGAACACAACGTCGATAGATGTCTTTGTGAAAGTGAAAAAAGACTTGGTTCTTATATAATATCAAGTTTATTATATTTCATTACATTAAAGTCCTTTTTAAAAATAAAATCTATTCAAATAATGAAAAGTGCAATTATTTTTAAAACAAAATTTAAAAATCATTATTTATATTTAAATATCTTAATTCTTAATTTATTTTGCTAATAGAGAATTCGTTTAATTCCAGCTATATACATAAACATCTAGTTGTACAAATGTTATATGTATGCATATATATATATATATATATATATATATATATATATATATATATTAGTGAAAATAAAAATCTGAAACATATTTAATGGCAATAATTTAAGATTTTCCAATACTTCTTTAACGTGGTTATAATTTTTTTTTTATTTTTAAATTTTTTTTTTTTTTGCTTAGACAAAAGATATATAAATAATACGTTATGTATGTATGTATGTATGTATGTATATATGTATGTATTATATGTATGTATTATATGTTCGTACGCATATATTGTTAGATAAAGAAAAGAAATTACATATAATATAGAAAATGTAGTGAAAAACGATGCGCTTGTTTGGCGTCATCCATTCTCACATATATTTTGAATCTGTTTCCTTAATATGACTTAATGAGAGGCTTAAACAATAACATGTTTGGTGTTGTGTCTTACAGTGAGTTTAATTTCCATACACATCTCTTTTTTACACTTTAGGTATAAAAGAGCGTGAATGAAAGAGAAGAAGACGAAGAAAGAGAAAGAGAGAGAGAGAGAGAGAGAGAGAGAGAGACAGCAATATTTAACTATTCGATGCTTCTTATCCTTTTTTAATAAATAGAATATTTTCATTACGAATACATATAGCGAAAAATTCTATCCGCAAGAAAAGGCTCATCACTGCTTAGGGTTAATTTCTTCTTTTTTTTTTTCTTTTTCTTGTGTTAGTATTTCTTGTTTTGTATTTAGCTTAAATGCAATATATGTGCATACTTTAATTCAAATAATTATTGAGATCTATTTACGTTATTTTATGATTAGAAAATTTCATATATTTTTAAATACAAAAATGTTTTGTCTTTAATGATTCTTAATAGCAATAATAATATTTTAGTTGAAAATCCTCTATTAACACAATTAAACAAGAAAAATATTAACGATCTTATGAATGTATGTGTGCACGTTATTTTTTATATTTGTTTTTTCATATTTGAACATACATACATACCGAGCTACGTAAATTTTTAAATTAAATTGAAAGAAATTCCGTTATAAACTTTATTAAAAATACATATAAAATTTAACCAACCCAGTAGGTAGTAGGTTAAGGTTTTAGTTACGAGATTAACTTTATCGGATACCATTTCGTATGTGTGTGCACACACATATACGAAAAAATGGTTATATTAAACAAAAATATTACACGTAAATTATTCTTATTCATTAAAATCGCAACAAATCATATTTTTATATGTCTGCAGATATTTATATGCTATAGCTAATTAGTTATTTCTTTTCTTTTATTATTTATATTTTGTCTACAATTATTTTTAGTAAATTCTTCATATCAATTTCTATTATAATCTTTATTTATTCTTCTTGCGTTTTTGTTACTTTTTCATGATTTGAATCATGATTTTATTTTTATTTCTCTTCTTCGTTACTTCGTCGTTCGATGCTTCCTTAACACTGAGGCGGGCAAGTCTTGTCTGCCCAATTTTTGTTTTTGTGGAAGAATTGAAATTGTCGGATTGTACCATACACTTAAATGTTAAAAAAAAAACTCATAAAAATTTCTCTTATTTTAATGTTATTTAAAAACATTTTGTTTTTTTTATTATTGCCAGTTCTATTTATTACAAATATAATTAATTATTCATTGTCTTTAGTTTATTATTGAAATCATTTTAAAACAATATTTTTTTTATTTTTTTTTTTTTTTTTTATATTTCAATAATTTTAATAAAAAGCAGAATCCATCGATTTAATGTTGTGATAGCTGCACGCGCGTAAAATCAAGTTAAATTTTAATTGTCAGCATGCGCGCGACTCTCCAGAATTTAATGGCAAGTGAAGTGAAGGGACCAATATTTTTCAAATATTCAAAATTACGAAACGGCGAAATTTTAATTTTACGAAGAAATTTATTTATTTAGTAAAAACATTAAGAGACTGTAGAGGTATTAATTAGATTAGAAAATTTAAATTCCTACAAATATTTACAATATTAATAAAAAAATACTCACCGGAAGTTAATACCCTTATTAGCCAGCAGACGATTGCATTCATTGCTGTCGGGTAGAGGCAAAACGTAATAATCGCTTTCAGTATTCTGCAATAATAATATTTAATAATATTTAGTCTATGAGATTAAATACTGAAAGTGTACATGCGCCAAAGCAAGACTAACTATAGACTAAGCAAATTTCTTGTCATTCATTCCTAGTTTATGTATTCTTGTACTGCGTTCATAGTAATTTCGTACACACCCCCAACTGGTATAACAGACTTCTGAAGTGTTTGTAAAGAGAATATCCCATCATAGTTTATATGTGCTTTTGACAAGTATGAATACTGCAATCGACTCTTACTCATATGTGTCTGACGAACCCTGGTCGGTCGATTGAAATAGTGGCATGATTGTAATCTTGAGACTTGTAAGTTGTAAGAAAAAAAATGGAAAATGGAAAATGGAAATGGTATTGAATTTCGTGTTAAATCTTTTATTAAAAAGCTTTTCCCCTCAACAGATACATTTCGCGATTTCTATGAAACTAGCAGATTTCCTCCTCTTTCAACGATGTGAAGTATCGTAAATCGTGGTAAAGGGTATATTAAGTTTGTGATTATAAGCTTGACTGTCCGTCTGATATGTGATCCCTGTCTATGTATTTTTGTGTTCAAATCACAAGTTGCAATTTTTGAGACATTTTTGATGAAACTTGGTACACTGACGTGCTTTGACCTAAGGACAAATGCTATTGAAAATGTTTGGGAAATGGATCGATCCACTTTTTCGACCACTAACCATATAAATCCTATAACGTCCTATTTTGGAAGGCCATTATATAAATATCTATATTAAGCGTAGGATATTCAAAAGGCAACTGCGATTCTCTATAGTATCTTTAATTGGATTTTCATCCCGTTGCCAGTCAAGAAAATAAAAAAAAAAATTAATTTCCAGTATTCACGTTACGCGGACATAATACCAAGACCTCGTGCGTACCTATGCGGTTAACTTATTTACGCATCCCATTCAAAAAATGTAAACGTTCGATAATATTGATTTTTTCAAACCTTGACCTTTTTTTTCTTTAATCAGCAAATTCGCCCATTCGCGCCATAGAAAACTAGAACTATGTAAGTCTGTTTCAACTTTTCATAGTCCACATTAAAAACTTTTATACTAATTTGATATAAACAATGCTTGCAAGATTATTCACGAAAAAGTCTGAGTCCGGAAGTCTAAAATAGTTTTTTTTATTTAATTACTTATATTTATATTACTTACATGTTCTGTGAATTCATGCTTATAGATTTGTGTAGATACCTTCATATCTGAAAATGGACCCTTTAGAGCGAAGAAGTATATACTCATCGGTGTACTAGTTTTCGTTTTTAATATAAGCTGTTATCAAAAAAAAGAAAAGAGCAATTAAGAAAAGTCGGAAAAACGTGAAGTATAACAATAGCCACAAATATCTTGAATACTCGTAAACGCTTCTATCAGTAGTTTTAGTTTCAAGTTTTCCGTTTACTGTAATCGGCAAGAGGCAATTAATTCGAAGCTAGCTTCAATTCTCCGATCGAAAACTAAGAAGAATGACCTTGAGTAATTAGCTACGCTTTAAAGAAATGTGTGTGTACATGTGAAATTTAAAAAAAAAAAGAAGAAAAAAATTTTCTGATCAATTTAGGTTTTTCCCGTATTTTATGCGACGTTTCGTTTCTCTTCTAATTGCTTTATGAACTTGTCTTGTTTAAAAAATGATTTAAAAAATCTTGCACTACATTTGCCTAATTTAGAAATTGTAAGAGAGAAACTAATTCACGTCAACCAACTCAAAATCTTAAACCGACCAAATTTTTTCATTTTATTTTATTTACTATCCATATATTTTATGAATAAATTCACAAAATATGATTGAAGGGCGCCGGATAAATAGATCATATCCGCTTTTGAATGTTATGAACAGCAAAGATCTTCTGAGGTTGTGAACGTTTATGTGAACGTTTAGCATATAATTGAAAAAATATAGCAAATAAAAAAAAAGGTAATAATTATTTAAGTGTATGTACATTGTATCAAGGCTTGTTTTTGAAGAGATAAAGGTTCAAGGGGTTCGTTCATTTTCTATAGAGAATATTCGGATAAAATATGCCTGACAGAAAGGCAGACATTACAACATATATACATAGGGAAGGTGTTGAATAAAATCTTATAAAAAAGTAAAGTAAAGCTTCGTTTAGCACTTACTAAGAAAGATTAAGAAAATGGATTTTTGCTCGGATACAGAGGTCATTGCAATCTGGTCTGTTAATAGAAGGGTTAATTCGTGGCAGAAACACCTCGGAATGATCCCAATTATCGATTGATATACAAATAAAAATTTCAATTTTATATTCAAACCTGGTAAGTGATAGTTCGTTCATTGAAATGATGCGGATCCCTTTGATTGTTATTAATTCTGGCTTTTACCACCCATTGTTGATTAAATGCTGAGAATCTTGCCGTTTCATAGAAAAGTTTATGTAGACACTCGTCAGTGCGATACGGTTTCAATTGCAAATCTGAAAAATTCATTTTTTAATAATCAATCACTCGCTCATAATAATTTATTTATTAGTGTTTACCATTAAATATTATCTTTTCATAGCTCAACAGGTCAATGAGTGTGTTAAACATTTTTTTCTCCTCTTTGATTTTGGAATCGAAAGTTTCTAAAGCAGCCATAACCTCATAGCCAGATTTGTTTGGATGTAAGCAATTGCGCTCATGTTCAGATGCTACAATTAAATTAATGATAATTTGATTCATTTGATAAATCTAACTAAACTAGAGCCGTGTCAACGATGCTTGTAGAATCAATCATATCTCAATTTTCAATTGCTTTAATAATAATAATTGAAGGTACGTTGGAAATGTATTGAAATATATTGTGAACTTTCGTTTCTTTCTCAATTCAAGAACATAACAACGAACGAAAATCTTAATTCTTGCGATCGTGTTAATGCTAGGAACACACAAGAAATAACACTCAGATATAACCAAATCGACTGACAATATTATACTGATGGAGAATAAAAATTATTAACTAACTTTCTATAATTTAAAGAGTTTTCTTTTTTTTTTTTTGTTAATTTTATACAAGCGATTCTCCGAAAAATTCCGCCATAAGTTGTGACGGGTTTTACACGAAGTGCAAGCAAGGAAGTGACACGTACGTACGATATCCCGCGTTAGCTTTTAGCAGTGAACAGATACTATCATCTATACGTCATCTAGTGATGATATCATCTTCACTGCAAACACTGCAAACAGAACAAATGCAAACACAAGCAGAAAAACGACTAACGCAAACACGTTGGATTTAGTTTCCGTGGGTGGAACCATCTTAGACATACAAAGACCAAGAATGTCATCGAGTTTAGAAACTCCCAAACCATCATCGCAATATGTACTGTTACTAGTGGTAGAAGCTGGAAAGAAGCAAAGTAGAAATCCACCACGAAATCCTCCGAGAGGCAATGAATATGTGTTTGAAGGAGATGACATTACGTCACGTGACCATCACATTCTTGTAAAAGTTTCAAAATTAGCTTGGTACACTATTATATAATGATCTTTATACACTAAATAAATGGGACTATTTTGTTGTCATTGCCCTTGCCCAGAGTGATCTTTATGTGGGGTGGCGCATTTATCGTTGCCTAGACAGGCGAAAACTTTTTAGATTACTTTGGTTGCTTATACTCACGCTGCTGTGTCAATTAAGGGTATTCTTCAATAAAAATTAATTTGAAGAAACATTTGTAAGAAATTTAATCGCTCAAAACTGGGGAGAGCATGAGGGTTTCTTGCATTTTACATGCCTATATTTTCCGAATATGAAAACAGGCTCATGAACTTATTATGGAATATTCTATATGATGAAAGAGAATGCGAAAAATAAAAGTGTTATATTGCCAATGAAATCGCACTAGCTTTACAATTACTTTCGGCAATGAAAAATGAAGACACGACACAACTAATATCTAATTACGTGATAAAGTTAACGAGAGAGGTTTTCATGATATCGTTTGCTAATCTGTTTAAATGTATTTACTTACTTTCATGGTATGGACCATGCCACTGACAACCAATACGGGAATATGTACAGTGAGTAGGACGTTCTTGGCATTCGTGCTGTTCATGACGATCCAGCGACTTATAGGGAAACTCTTTATTACAATACTGAAAAAATAAGGGAAAACAACAAAAACAAAAAAAAAGAATTGAATAAAAAAAATTACTATTTTAGCTGTATTTAATTTTCTTTACCTGACATTCACTTGGCAATTCGGATGCTGCTTTTTCAACAGCTAAGTTGCGCGAAGCTGTGCTTTTAGAAATCTCTACACGACAATTCGGACAAGTCGCGATCTGATCACGTAAGCTGTACAAATCAATAGTAAAAACAATGATAAGAATAATAATAAAAGAAAGGTTCGTTTAAAACGCCATATGTTGTACAGATGCAATACGAACCGTCCATCAGCCAGTAAGTGAGTAAAACAAGCAGCGCACATTAAATGGCCCATCTGACACTGGATTGATAGTTGAAAAATAAAAAGGAAGAAAAAGAAAAAGAAATAAAAAATATTAATTAAATTTTTATTTCAAGTCTTATATATTTAAAATAATGAATTATTTTTTATTTATTGAAAACCTGCAAATGAAAGAGAGAAAAGAAAAAATAAAAAAAAAAAAAAATTAGTGAATAGTCTGTTTATAAAAAATCAGATAAAACATTTGTCTTTCTTTTTTATTGTGCCGTGCGGGATAAATAATAAACTCAGTTTTCTTTTTTTTATATGTTCAATCAACACAGTGGTAAACTTTATTGAATTTATCATTTGTGTTAGAAAATAGATACATTAACTTATATTTTATTAAAATTATATTTGTTTGAATGTATAGATAAATAGATATATAAAAACTTCACAAATATTTAATATATTGTTTTATAATTATTTTGAATTTGTTATATTAATTGTATATGTTTCATGATACGGTCTAAAATTTCATTTCATTTTTTTTTTCTTTTTTTTTTTTTAACACTTATCTGTTTTCTTTCTTTAGCAAAAGCTACACAACATTAAGTGGATTTAGGAAAAAATAAATTTTAAATGAAAGACATTCGATTTTTGACAAAAACTTTTTTAAATGTATTAAAAAATCAATTAATTGTTTAATAAATTCATTGTTTTTATTAATGAAATGTCGCATTTCCAATAAAGGAGTAAGCATCCTTTTTTTTTTTTTAAGTGGAACGTTATATTTTCTATAGCAGTTGTTTTTACAGGTAAACGTAAATTAATAAAATTAAAAGACTATTATTTATTTTTAACAGTATATCAAAAATAATTTCTCTTTATTAATATCATATCCTTAACCGATAAACGGAGGTAACAAATAAAGTCTAATACTAAACCTACATAATTGATATCGCTTATTAAGGAGTCTTCTCGTCTAGACTACTTGCGGAAAGAACTAATCTGTTGGAATTTTAGTAAATATTGTAGATTGTCTGACCCCATCAATTATAGTATTGTGCATCCCCCTCATTTTTCCCTATTTCTCTAATTATGAAAGCCTAACGTAAGAAGAAAACTTTACGCAGATTGCACACAAAACGCACTAAAGCGAATACTTAATGAATTGTGTGATGATAGTTATATTAAATTATTAAAATTTTAAGATTATCAATCAAATTACATTTACAAATTGTATTCACCCAAGCTTAAACCAAAGAAGCAGCGCTTTTGACCTCTGTTACTTTTCCATAAAACAACATAAAAAAACCAATTTTGCCTTTTGTTTAAATTTCCAAAGTGACATACGCAGAGAAACCTAACAGTCCTAATCTTACTAAACTAAATACATAATAATAAAGTACAAATAATAAATAAAAGCATAGCATATTTTCGGGCATTTCGGGAACTTTACTTAATATTAAATTTTCTTAAAGATGGTAAATATTGCGTACAAATGTGTATACATTCAAATATAATTTAAAAAATAGACCAATAAATTATAAATTTAAAAACAATAAAAATAAATAAATTAGTGAAAACGATTGCGGATGGTCTTCTCTCGCAACAACAACCACATACGGTATTATATTTACAGCAGCGACCACACACGGTAACAGATTTTCAACAACAATCACACACACAACCAGATTTACAGTAAAGACCACATATGATCTTGCTGTAAATAATAGTGCGTGCACTGCGTCCATTTAAGTTATTGAAACTTACTACATCTGTTTGTTTGCAATTAACAAATAGTGTTGTAAAGTGTAAAAAATCCACTCAATCTTTATTAAAAATATGCAATTACTGATTAAGTAAAGAATGATTATCGGAAACCTATGTGAAAGATTTTAATAAGTTATTATTTTGAATCATTAAAGGTACGATCCCGAGTCCGGAAATTCAATAACATTTTCACAATTTCTCATCACAGCCATTAAGGGCTTTATTTTTATTTCAAAATTTCATAAAGTAAAACCACCTTTGTGGTTTGCCCATTTTTCTTTTTTGTTTCATTTTACAATTGGTTTTACGCTATGTTTATATTTCTTGCTAAATTGTTCAATTTTTCTTTTAAATATTTGACAAACAGTTTTCAAAGTTCTGCCATTTTACTGTTTGTCTCGCTCAATTATCACTTTTGCAAATAGCGGGGGGGAAAAAATGAAGCATGTGGGTTATCTCGCACACAGTCTCCATAATAAAAGGACGATATTTATGGAAATTAATAGAAACATTATTCTATATAATTTCATGACTCAATAATAAGTTCCTGGCACCACTTAATATCTATCAAAAAGCAAATAAATGAAGGGGTACATATTAGGGCTAAGTAAAAAACTGTAGCTAAAAACTTTATTTAGATTCGATTGATATTCATTCATATATTTAATATTAATAAATAATTCGTTTTAAACTACCTAACAACATGGACATTGTGATTATATTTTTTCGAGAATGAAAAAAAAAGTTCATATTGTAAGCGAGCTCAAGAAGACGAATTTCCTCTCCTTTGCTCAATTAACGTACCCTACCGTTCATACTTATTTAATATACATCTATCAATAAAAGAAAATAAAACCTAACGTGCAGAAAATTAAAAAATGAAACAATTTGTTAATAATACATACCTATATAAATTAAGCAAATTATTTAGATATTATATTTTTTTCTATCTTCTTACATTCTTACATTCATTCAAGAAAAAAGAAAAAGAGTATAAGGCATACATAAAGCCTGCGATCGTAGATTGGAGAGCAGTGATGACATTTTGCTGAAGCAATAACGGGTAGATTTTGGTTTTTTCATATTCTTTATTAGGTCGAATTATCTCGTAATTGTCGATTCACATCAAAGACTGGGGAGCAAGAAATGCCTTTTTTTTTATTTTACGAGAAACCTTTCGAATTTTTTCTTAATATTGCAATTAAAATTTCGGACTATTATTTCAATGCATAAAGAAGAACAATAAGAAGGCTGTCATTTGAGTACTAAATAAAGAATAAATGAACGAATGAGACAGAAAGCATAGTAAAATTTTGCGCTCTCATATCGATCCTTCTGGGATTCATCAATAATGGGAAGTCATGTGGGCTTTCATGTGTAAATAAACGAGCGAAATGAAAGCGAACAGGTGTTGTACCATAAATTAGAGAAAAGACAGGGTTCCTACCGAATCATTTATTTTGAGAGTCGCATAATTAGCAGGCACTTGCCATTTTTATCTAATTTGCTTTCTTTTCCAATTATAATCCTGATTGATTCTGTCAAACGAGACTTTGTTTTTTTCTTTGTTGAAGTTTATATATTCATTACCAATTAATGTAATGAACGATGTTTAATTTGGACACGCATTCAAAAATATTGAAAAATGAAATTACATATTATAAGCAAAATCTATTAAAAATTCGGAATAATTCACCGAATGCAGAATTATCTTTAAATATTATTAATTAACTAAATAAAAAACATCCATCACATGAGTATTTTAGGGCAATTCAGTGAAACAAACGAGTTTATTATACACGTTCAATCATACCAAAAAGCTCATAATTATTTGTTTATTTTATACATCAGGTTATACATATACATACATAGATGCACGTTAAGTTACAATATATAAGAATAACTTCGCAGTTGATAGAATTTATAAAAAATATTATAAGTCATATAGAGAGTTAAATATATTAGAAAAAAAGAGTTGCTAGGGTCAATCGGTTCAGTAAAATATTTACTATATATATACGCTCATAATAAAGGTATCCCCCATCGTCGCACTACTACCCTATCAGAAAATCTTTGCGTGTGTGCATGAAAAAACAAAAAGAAATGAAAATCACAGCAATAGCAGCACAGCTGATAGTAGAGTTCGTTCAATAAGAATTACATATGTATATCCATATCCATAGCCTATCCAAAGCAACAAATGTATACTTGTAAAATAAAAAAACAGTTAATTTACATTCAATAATGCAGTTAAAAGTAGAATGAAAAGAACAAAAACAAGCAAAACAGGTTATTTATAATGTTTTAAGCAAAGCAAAAAAAAAAGAAGCAAATGTGTCTAGCATTTGCAAACAATTGAAATCTACAACACAAATAAACAAAGAAAACACGCTTCAAATATCATACCCACAGGTATTTGTATACGCAAATTTCTAACTATTTTTCTGAGAGCACGATGACTTAAGTGCACAATGCAATGGTCGCGTTATGCGTTGTGGCACACGAGCTGTCAAGATAAATTCGATTGTGTATATTTAAATGTAGATGAACGTATAATTTGCGTTGTATTGCCCGCGAATGCAAATTTTTGGCAAACTTTTAAAATTTCTGCGCGCATGGTTTTTAACAAGCAAAAGAGTGATATATTTTTGTGAAACAAAAACAATCATACGGCTAACATTTTAGTCTTTGTAGTGTTTATTTGCATTTATTAAAAAAATTTTAATTGTAACAAGGAAAAATTCAATGAAATAAAAAATTTAGAAAATGAAATTAAATTATTTGACATAAAAGAAAATTTAAAATAAACATAATTAAATAAATTTCTATAAACTGAAAGTTGAAGTTAAATTTGTATTATTAAATTGCAATTTTAATAAATTTTTAAACTTTAATAATTTAAATTTTTCTCTTAATCATACTTTTAAAGAAATTTTTCAATTTATTAATTTCGCATTTCTTCGATTTTCCTTTATCAACGCACATACGCTAAGCGTTCACCTGATCATTGTGTTTAGCACTTTAGTTAAACGCAATGCATACTTATATATAATCCATTATGCATTCACGTGTCCAAACATATATTATTAGTGTAGTTGCAGTTGAACAAACAGCTCGTACGGCAACGCATGTATACATCCACTTTTATCTCTCCCGGCATGCATTCGCTTTGACAAGCAGAACGATTATGTTTATGTGAACACAATAAATAAAATAATGTATTTCAAATTGCAAGCGCAATATGATTTTTAAGTTGGAAATTCCAATTTTTCGTTTTGATTTCAGACGAACCTCAGCAAATCTTACTGCATTATGTCTACTAATAAGTGTGATTTAGATCCAGATTTCGAGTATGATATACTCGATGCTCACTCTATGCACTTGAAATTGTGAAGTTGGAGTATATTGAGGAAATACATAGTGAAGTGTTGAAAAGACACAACGTTGATATTTTCGAATATTACGAAAGATTTTTTGGTCATCGTTTCATAAACAATAACGACGATGATCCTCACACCCAAAAAGAAACGGGCGTTGAACTAATAGTTGTTGAAAATAAAAGTGGAAAATATGTACGAAAACAAATCGTAGATATATAAGAGATTCGCCAATATCATCAGTAAATGTAGTTGAAATAATTAAAGTTGATGATTCGGATATCACTGATAAGAGAAGTGTTGATTCATTACAAACGACATAAGTTGTAAATTGACATTAAATATTGTTAATTAAATATTATGAATATTGAATGTTGAAATACAACATATTTATTCTTAAATTACGAAAAGTAATAAATATTTTCACTTGCTCAAACAAGGCCGTTTTTAATAAAATTTCTCCCTTTGATGTTTATGCAACAAAATCTAACCATGTGATTAATTTTTAAAGCATCACATGATTTTCGTGCAATTATGGGTTCTACTTGTCTGGGGCATTCCATTATTATTGTCCGCAACGCAGGATGTATACGTCTTACGCACTGCGTTCAGTTCATTAATTGTTACACACGAAGCTACTACAAAAGTGTATATAAAAGTAATAATGGCTACACCCCTTAAAAAGAAAAGCAGGCATACAAGTTGCGTTTATTGCTTGCTTAAACTGATCAAAAATATTGATTTATTCACAAATTTTAGTCTATATATCCTAAACACTTTATTTTTTATAAGCAAAAAAGTAAAAAGTTTTCTTAGGCCTTTTTTAATGCGCAGCGTGTCATATGAACACATCAAAAATGTAAAATATTTTTTTATTTATGGGCGTGTTATATAGTGGATCAGAATTTTATCTACACTGACAAATTTTTACTTTAACATTTCTATACATTTGCTTTAGCATTTCCATAGCCCGCAAGTTGAACCTACAATTTTTTACAGGAAATGTAAGATTTCCAATGTACGACCTCATAACGTATCACTATTTATTGCGAAGAAATTAAGAGTGCTTTTAAATCTTTTGGTGGAATGATAAGCCTTGCTTGTCAGATGGAAAGTTACAGGTAGTAATTAGAATAATAAAGCAATTTATTGATCCTGGCTTATCTTCTTTATGTGCCTCAACAAATAGCACTGTTCGCTACGCCGATCTAAGTAAATTTCATAGAGAATTCCGTTCATTTGGGTTTGGGTGCTTGGACACTTTGTGGTATTTTTTCTTCTCTGCTATTAATAATATTAATGGCAAAATATATCTGAAACGTATTAGTCCTCAATAGAATTTCCAGCAATTTATAGACAATCTCCGGTCATTACCCGTTAATTGCTCTAAATGTGATATAACCTGAAAAATATTACGTGTTGAGAAAGCCAGGCCATTCTAGCGAGGTATAAAAGAAATGCCACGAAATGCATTATTAATTTTGTTACTTTTATTAAAAAATTTCCTGTTCACCTGTTTTTGATCAACATCGAATTCCGAAATGATATAAGCAGATCCGCGTGTCAATATATCCATATGTACAATATCTGTGGTAAGCATTCTCCTGGCTGCAAAATTGAAGGTATAGGTTACGAATTTGGTAAAAACAATGGAGGTTCTTGCTCGCAGATTGGTATTGAAAACGAACGAAATCACGAAATACGCCTACAATATGACTACGTACATCCCTGTTTTCAATTTTTTTGCTTTTGAAAACAGAGATGTTGTTTGCTCATTATTTATAGGCTAAAAAAGCAATTTCAGCAAACGAGAAAATTATATTTGGCTGTAACCGAGCTTTTGTACATATCCACCTTTTTTATTCGAAAAGCTACGGAAAATAAGCGTGAAAGTAAACTCCTATATTCTAAAACACTGCACGGACATAACCGATTTCTTCACTGGAAACGTTTAATGTGTATAATCAAAAAATTTAAGAGAGCAGAGGTTCTCCAAGTCTATATTGCAGTGTAGGCATGTCCTTTGAACTATTTGGTCCATTTTTAATACCAATCTGTGTACAAGTACTTCCACTGTTTTAGCTAAATTTGAAGCCGATATCTAAATTTTTACAAGCACGAACTCGATTACGACCGACGGGGAGAGCTTACGAATGAGCAAACATGGCTACTGGCACACCTACAGTACAAAATGAACTTAAAATGCTTTTAAAACCAAAAAAAAAGAAGAGATTTTCCTCATTGCTTATAACGTGCACTCGGAGCAACGATATACTTATCTACATAGACCTATAGATTATCTTCCAGCACATGTACAATAATCGAACAAATCTTCTTCGCTGTTTTTTTCTTTTTAAGGCAAAGATGGTGGGTATAAAAGATTCGTCAATGGCCGAATATAATTCCTTTTTTGCTAATTTTGATGATTGCTTTCATTCACCAGCAACTTTAATCGTTTTTACGATTTTTTTAATGCTACGTGACAGAGACCCGCAATTTTGTAGCAATTTATATAAAATAGTATACAGTAAACAAATGTATAAATATACATATGTGTAATATACAAAATATATAAATATACATATACATACATATAGTAGATGAACATACATTAGATGTACAAACAAATTTAGATATTGATATTGTAAGCTTCAGCTACTTACAAGAGATGTCTGTAATTTATGGAACTATATTCCGTTCATTGTTGCACGTTTTTTGAAATAACACGGTTCACCAATGAGAGATGATACACCCTATTTACACGAATATTTTGTTCTAGCATGAATTGAAAAAATTCCAGGATTTCGGACAGAGAATTTTGATCTTAGTCCGCACGTCTCCAGCAAAAATAATCGAGGAAGTAATTTTCAGTTTAGACTGGGAAATTTTACAGCATCCCGCATATTCTTTCATGCATACCCCTTCCGATTACCAATTATTATTCAGTCACATTTAACAGATCAGCAATCTACATAAGTTAAAGATGTGCGAGAATGGGTCGATCGATGGCATCCATAAACTAACAGGCAAATGGCAAAAAAACCATAGGTAATGATGGCGCGTATTTTGATTATTAACCGTTGCAAAGTTGAATTTTTATCAAAAAACGGATCATATTTATTTGTACACCTATTATATATATATATATATATATATATATAAACACGCACGTAAAGCAATATGTACACATTTTGCCCTGTTAAGTGTGGATGTTTGTCTGGAAAGGAAGCGATGGATCTGATTTTAAACTGCTTATTGGAATTTTAATTATAACATATTCATAAAAAATAAAATCAAACCTAATATTCTTAATAAGATAATAATTATTATGATACTACGTTTGAAAGTTTAATTACAAAATACGAAAAAAAATATATTACGTAGATAGAAAGAGACACAAAGAATATTACCGCTTTTGCGCTTATGTGAAATTTATTACAAATGCCGTGCGCAGGTGTTGCATATGCGTACACACAATCTATGCTTTGAATAAATTTATACTCTCCTCTTATGCATATGTTTTTCGAAGAAAGTAAATATATGCGTCTGTACAACATGTATCTTAAAAAATTTTATAAATAAATTATTATGCAAATATGAAGTGCACAATTAAATATAATATAAAGGAAAAAAATGTCGCATTTGAATTTTTAAATAACCATCGCTACGTTCACACGTTATGATATTTAATTGCAAATTAGAGCGAACATCCGTTCGTTGGATAAACATTTTATATCGTATCGCAAATATCTGACATATCGTGTTTTTATAGAATTATAGAAATTAAAAGTTATTTATATTCACCTTTTTTCACCACATTTATTACGCTTTTTTTTTTTTTTTTGGTAATTGCGCAGAACATGGCCGAGTCGATTACGCTTACTGTAAATAATATTCTATTGCTTGTTTGTGTGCAATCAAAAAAAACAAATTCATTTTACAACAAAAATAAATATGTCCGACGAAAAGTAGTTGTAAAAAGAATTAAGTCAATGGTTTGAAGTGTGTATTAAAACAATTGTATGATGATGTGATAAAATGCATGAGGATGAAGTAGGTGTGCAACTATTTAGTGATTTGATTTTTAAACATTTCATTGAAGATGCACGGAATATGACAGCAAAGTGCTCTATTTTAAATATTCCCACTATATTATAATATTGATATATTAAGCAGCGCGTTTGTTCGCGTAAGCGAACAAACATTCTTATGTTTATATGCTCGCAAATCAATTTCACATAAACGGGTATCTGATCAAATTTTCACGTACGTATCTGTGCATATACATTATTTTATACAGTATAACAAAATTAAGAGAATCCTCACGTATGCATCATTACAGGAAAAGAATATGTGAGAGGAGAAGCAAAATATTTGTAAATAACAACAGATTTTTTTTTTGTCATATATAGATGATTAATAAATATACCTAGAAACGCAATAAGCACTAAAACAAATAAATAAAAATATACGCTTTACTGGCAGCTTGACTTAGTTCTGATATTTCTTGAAATTTTAAAATTTGTGAATATATATAGTTTCAGAACATACCTAACACGTATATACTTCTATACACATTTACTTCTATACACATAATTTACAAATAGAATATAAGTTGATTTTTGATATGTCTTTTCTCAGATTGAAATTTTCATTACAAAAAAAAAAATTCTTATAAAACAGGTTAAGGTTGCGATTCCACCTTTTTTTCTCAAAAATGTCGTTATTAATAAATCTTATTTTCTCCGCTATAAATATGCAGACAACAGTGCACTGAATATTTATGGGTAGTGTGTAGTGAAGTATATCTAAATAAAATCTACACACAATATATATATATATATATATATATATATATAAATTACATAAAATCCTTTTATTTAAATTCACTCTAAACGAAAGCCTATAAAAACATATCAAATTAAAAATCAAGGTTAGAAATGGAAATTTTAATAAAATAGTTGAAAGAAGAGAGAAGAAGGAAACAAAAAACAATCATGAGTGACTCGCAATCAGCTGCGGCTCTTTATTTCGAAACAAGTAAACAAAGAAACAATAAAACTAACAGACAGACAGAAACATGTAAAATGATGTACAAAAATAATACTTCATATTATCATAAATTTTATTAGAGGGTAATTATGGTATTTAAAAAGAATTAGAAACAAATTAATACAGTAAAAGCTACTAGGGTAGGCGGATTCCTTAACCGGTTTTAATAAACATGACTCCTACATATAAATCTCCACTTATCTCAATTATCCACAAGCAAAGGTAATATAAAAATTTAACTGTAACTGCATTTAAAAAGGAAAAAAAATGTACGTTCTATTGAATACTTATATTCTTAATCAGCAATATTTTCAATATGTCAGTGTCCTTTCGTTGTCTGCTGGGCTGAGTAAGGTACTAAAAATTGATACGAAAACAACGCAAAATTTCCGAAAAGGCATCTTTGATAAAAAAAAAAAAAACCCCACAAGGTAAATATTACATTTTCATGAACAAGCTAAGACCTGTGATTGTTAGTAATAAAAAATTTCGCTCCCGAATATTTACAGGATCGGTCTAAATATCCAGTCTCAAAATTAATATCCCAAAAGTTACTTTAGGTTAGTTTAAATCGGTTGACCAAAAGATATTTTGAGATGATAGCTATCTAAAATTCTGTCCACAGACAATTAGATTTCTTCATACTAAACTATGCTTTTCAGTCAATTTTGAATTACTCACCTGATACATGGCAGTCTTGGGCAGATCTAGACAAACTGCACAGCACAATATCCCACCCAACCGACTTTCAAGCTTTTCAATGGTTGCTGAACTAACCAGTGAAGAAGTGGATGGGTGATCTAACTTTTGCTTCTTCGACGACTGTTCGCCAATATCCGGGACTGTTGGGTTGATGATATTAGTATTGCTATTGTTAATATTCGTCTGTTGTTGAGTTTGGGCTTGTTGTTGTTGTGGTATTAAATTTGACGAAGTTGAGGCTGACGTTGGGCGTATCAATGCTGAAGTAACTGCAGAATTAATTACACCGCCTCCACTAACACTACCGGCAGCTAACGAAATGCCACCAGCCTGTCCAACTGACTGTTGTTGCATTGGACCACTATTATCTGTCAAGAGTTCAGCTGCAGCCAGCAATGGTATGGAATTCATATGACCGCTAGTGGTAGAGGAAGGGGGCTGTTGCACAGCGCTTGACGAACCCACATCAGCCATTTCACTTTTCCTTCAATTAATTTATTTACCCACTTATATAAGCAAAAATTTGCAATTGTTTAAAACTACGCCCAAAATTTTCTTTATATTTTATCGCTTCTTTGCTGCGTTCTCGGCTCAAATCGATTTTTCTAAATATAGAACGCTAGTTAAATTTCTGAGAAAATTTTTATCTCACTCAAAAATTGCCCAAATTTTTAGATTGCAAAATGTCATGTTGTTACTTATGATAAACTTCTAAATCACTTAATTTATATAAAAAAAAAAAAAAAAAATCATCTAAATTTGAAGATTTTTTCAAGGCAGTCTTTGTTATATCAAAGCTTGCAATATCTACCGCAACCACGTCCTCTTTATACAAAATAAAACAAGAAAATCACCCCAGATTATTTTACTTTATTTTTTGCTCTATTCTCTTCATTTTTTATACACTTCTATATACATTTTGACAGACGTAGCGTTGCCATTAGGAATAATTTGTAAAGATATCAATATTATGAATTTATTTAAATAGTAGAGATGCCAAGTAAGATAATAAATCTAATTCTTATGCAAAGATCTTCCATTCTGCCAATAAATGCTTTAGGCACAAAAAACTACATACGCCATAGACACTGATATAAGTTTCAGAAAATAGTTACGGTTAAGTGCAAATCAATTTGGAAATATTCTTATTTGACTAATTCAATTTGTTCTTATATAAAAAAGCATTTGATACAGATTACGCTCCTCCAGTTACTTGGGTCACTATTTTCTGGAATAGCTAATTTAGTATTGATGTTTCTAAATGTACACATATCAACTTCTGAACCTTGCTCCAGTGGCGCTTTAGCCGTACGAGATTAAAGTAGTAAGCGGATCCGCCTGATCTTTTGAGAGAAAACATGGTTGTTCGGAAATAACCAGTTGCAAGAACACGCACTAAGCTCTAGTTTCTTAAGAAATATGCATTCACTGACAATATAAACAAATATAAAGGATTTGGAAAATGCCACATCTGCATCAAAAGCCGAAACACTAAAAAAAAGCGTTACTTATTTATCGAAATTTTGTTTCATAACGAATTACCTTCAAACCAAGCTTTCAAAATTTTCACTTCGGGATTTTTTCTGTATTCTTCTTTAATTTGTGGAAAAGTTTATAGTGAAAATATATTTTGATATGCAAAAGTATAAAATTGTCAGTATTTTAAGTAATAAAAATTTGCAGGCTATTATCCATTAGCTTAAAGGCATTAAAAAATCCCAACATTTTTGTAGCTGCTTTTAGATCAGCGTAACAAAGTATCTTTTCTTCTTCTTTAATTTTATTGATGTGATAATTGTGTTTCTCTCTGTTTATTTCATTGATATGTGAGGATCTCTTTCTCTTCAATCTAACTGTACAAAAACAAAGCACCGGAGCTTTTTTCAATATTGGGTTTTTGTTCGCACAACAAAAACGGGAAGCACTTCGAATGTTCCAAGTACGATTTTAATTTTACAAAGTAAAACAAATTACACTCCGTAGTAGTTTTTGCCTAATGATTTCAAAACGTGATGAATTTTGTCGCAGCAAATTTCAATCACTATAAAAAATAGCCGTATCTACAAGTCTTTATATAGAATTTTTATATAGTCTTTTTTTTTTTTTTTGTGAATAAAAATATTTGTTTTATGTTTTACAATAATGATTCAATTTTATTTTGCTTGTGTTGGAGAAGTGTAGGAAAGAGAGCTTGCAGCAATTGCTTTGCATACTTTTTATGCAAAAGTTTTGCTATATTTTGTTAGTTAAAAGCGCAATTATCCATAAATCTTTATGACTTAAGTTTTTAAGTAAGCATTATGAACATACATTGGTATTAAATATTTAAAAATTAAGATCCATTTCGTTAAAATTAATTACGTTTATATGAAATCTGCAAAAGCGAAGAAAAAGAAAACCGTCTCAATTATATGTAATTTAAGATTTACGGCGAGTTCGATATATCCATGTTATCCGATTTTTCAACGCTGACAGATTTACGAGATTTGGAATCAGCACTTGATCTAGTGCTTTTAATCTCCATATCTTCAGAAATAGTTTTCAATTTTCGATCAGCTGGAGTGCGTGAACGGTTTTTTGATGAGGAAGATGACGACGACGATATATTGTTTGTTGATTTTGTATTTGGCAGCCCAATGTCTTTGCTGCGACTGGAACGTGAACGCACAGATGCTGGCGACGGTGAAGGTGAACGCCTTTTGCTATGCGAACGTGATGAACGCGAACGTTTCTCTTCACGTGTTCGGTGCGAGCGTTTACGCTCACGAGAACGCGAACGTTTTGTGCGAGAACGAGATCGACGGGATCGTGAAGAGCTGCGACGATGACGAGAACGCGAACGTTTGCTACGTCGATCCCGAGAGCGTGATCGTCTTTTAGAACGCGAACAAGAGCGACTTTTGCGACGCGAACGGGACCTTTTACGGGAGCGAGATCTTTTCCGCGATCGCGAACGTCGTGAGCGGGAACGAGTCCGTCTCTTCGATTTACTACGCGACCGCCTTCTAGTTCGCGAACGAGAACGTTTTCGTGATCTCGAGCGGTGAGAACGAGACCGACTTGCACGGCGGTCACGAGAACGAGACCTAGAACGCGATCGTCTTCTTTTATCTTTGGCCAGCATACCGATAACTGGATCAATGGCGGCTGAAATCATATTCTGAGCTTCTTTGACAATGGTCATGGCTTCCTCGATTTCTTTTTGCGCTGCTTCGTTCGATTTCGCCTCGGGCTTTATAATGGCATCCGTTGAATGATATATATTCAAATAGCCATTTTTGAATTCCTGACCTTGCATTTTTAAAGCATTAATAATACTCGATTGTTCGCAAAATTCAATCATACAGTAAGTTTTATTGTCCTTTTCAGCCCAACGAGCATATTTGACCTCACCAGCCCGCTGAAAGCAATCCATCAGATCGTCTAGACGCCATTCGTTTTTCACATCACATACGATTATAGTGCGCCGTATTTCTTCTATTTTGCGGGTATCATAAAAAGAAGGTAATGCTGGATATTCTGGCAAATTGTTTTCTAACAATTTCGGATCATAAGTTTTAATAACCTAAAAAATTAAAATATACGTCCTAAATGCACGTATACGTTCAACTTGAACCTACTTGTTGCGGCGATTGGCCTTCAATCCGATTGATTACTTCGGGTGGTAATTTAGAATCCGGCTTTTGCAAACCTGGTACAATAGTTCCATTCTTAGACATCTCTAAAGCTCTATACTCTTCCGGTATAGCCAAAACGGGTATTACAATTAAAGCGCGATCGATGAACACCGTATTTGTTAAATGCTGAGCTACTGGGACGCAGCTGCTATCAATATATTTTACATAGCATATACGCGATGTCACGGGACAAGAGACATCTCTTACTGTAGGATATAAACGTATCTCTTCTATTTTTCCGATATTGCCAAATAACGCTTGCATTTGATCCTTTGTCGCCTGAGGTGCAATATTGGTTACCTGGGTCACTCGTGGCGCATTTCCGCCAGCCATGATTCTTTCCGTCCTCAATTTTCGTAAGGAAATAAATTGCAGCGACTTGTGTCTCAGAACGCTAAAAAATAATATAAATTCAAAATCCTGCAAGGCAATCTCTTAACCACACTAAATCAATTAATTATACCGAGCTTTATTTTATGTTCTAGGAAAATTAAATTTTACTTTCGCCAAATATTTCAATCACGCTATAAACGCCATTTTAATATGCTCTTTTTGGCATAATCAAAGTTGCCAGCACAATTTGGTCTTCTATGTAAATACGTTTTTGATTTTTCCGAAGTTGTTAATTACACTTCTTTGTTCAATGGACTATGTCGTTCGGAAATTTTAGACACGAAATTATAAGTTATCGAGCATGATTATGGACAATTAATTCAACCACGTTTTGTCAACTTTAACTTTAAAATTCACTTCCCATAGATAATGCAATTAATTGAAGTTTTTGCTGAATTTCGTGCTGCCAGATTTTCAAATTAGATCTCCACATATGATTGCCGCAGTAAAAGTAATGGTATAAAGTAATATATAGGCGGGCTGTAGATATCTGATACTTCGCGAAATAATAGTCTATTGTAAAAGTATATGACAGAAAAGCTCGTCAATTGTGTGAATATTAACGATTATCTTTTTGTCTGATCACTTCGCTAACACCAAAAGAAATGCTAGGTGTAATATATTACTGACGCAGACATGGGAATTTTGCAAATTGTTTTTCTTTACATTCTGTAAATAAACCATATGCTCAATAATGGGAACTTTTTTGCTTAACTTCACACTTCGAATCCTTGTTATTTGGTTATATCGCATAACAGACAATGAATCTCCACTTATATTCTCATAAATTAAGTAAGAAATAATTAAAAGAAAAAAAATCTTGCTTGGTTACCATATCCTTTCATAATAAAGACTAAACATATGTACGTATACGTAAACAAACAGTCTATGGTTTGAATCGCAAAACGTTAGAAATTAATACAAACTTAATGTGAAAGCAATCAATTTGCACTTTTATTCCTAAACCAAAGCACTTTTTTATCCAAAACAAAGCGTAGCTTCATTGTGTGTGTGACGACCTTCATTAAAACAAATTATAATTTGTTTAAATGATGATGGCAACACTAAAATATCAAATTTACGGGTATTATATGTATTTACAGAAAGTAAAGCATTTTTTGTGGATTGTGTGTAAAAATTATACATACTATAGTGAAAAGCCATACATATGGTAATATAAAGATAAAGATACATTGCAGTAGCTGGTAAAAGTTTTGGAGAAATATTGTGGAAGTTAGTTGTACATCGATATATGAATACATGTTCTTCACATAATATTTGGAATTGCAGATTGCAGAAAGGTTTATTATTACTTTACACAACAACGTGCCCATATGGACTCATCAGGAAAAATAGTGGATTTTGCAGAGCTTCGTAAAACTAAAATAAAAATTCGGCAGGATGTTCCGAATTCTTGCATGACAAGAACACCACATGCAATAATGCGAAGAGCATCACTAAATGACGGGATTTGTATTAAACGAAGAGATGGTAATTGTTTTCATAATATACTCATAACAAATTTTTAGACATCAAAGTTCCACGTTTAACTCAATTATTTCTTAATAAATGCCAAATAAATGAAGTGGCGTCAACAGAAAAATAAGAACAACAACAATCAACATTTATTTCAATGGTAAGCCAAAGTTTCATAAATTGTTATTATATATATACTATTAGTGACTTAAACAATATTTTTATACCCACCATCGAAATACACGTGAAAGACTAAATAATATATGTATGCAGTATATTGATCAGCGTACCATTTCACACATGTACACAGTTCTTTCTCCCGTCTGTTGGTTTGTGCTTGTCTACGCAGAATCTGCTACAGTGATCAGGGCCACGATAATATGCAATTATACTTGATGCCCAAGAAAGTGCGTTTTATCTTTCAAAAATCACTGTTGATGCAGGCAATGAATTTTAACTTCTAACTTTTGAGATATACTAAAGTAAAACTTGGTATAAACAGTTTCCACTTAAATGTTTCGCATAAAATTGACAATATCAATATTATCAATTGATAATATTTTTAATTTTGATAAATTCGTGTGAGATGATGGTGGGCGTTAAAAACTCGTTCTAAGGTTGTAAAAATTTATTTTATTTGTGTTGTAAATTTTTATTTGACTTTGTTTATCGCATTAGTAAAACTTACTTAACCCGTTGGAAATTATAACTGTAGAGTAGAGAAGTTGGAGTAAATTATAATGTATCTAGAATAAAAATAATTATTAGTTTGCAATTTTAACCAGAACTTAAGTGGAAGTGTAATTTCACAATTGAGGAATAATAGTCCTTTATAGTACATCCCTTATTACATTCAATGACGATTTTTAATGGTCGAATTGCCATACGTTTACTTCATAATTTGTGCTTTCAATACTAAATAATTGATAAGAAAAACTATTGCAAAAACTTAGTTTTCATGGGCCTTCGACTTCGTTGTACTTAGGAAGGAAGAGAAGAATTCCAACTTAAAGCCATGTGTTCGAATTCAAAGCGTAGAGATATGCTCGCAATAGCAGTTTTGCTAATCCGTAGTCGTTCTCTTTTTATTAATAACATGAGACTTGAGCTGTGGACTGTAGGACTTATTATTTCTGTTATTTCGTACTTAGGGCCAATGGAATTCAACGTGTTTTAAAAAAAATGCGATACTTAGATATTTTGTTCGAGATGCCAGGAGATTTAGGTCTGCTCAGTAAAAAGTATTTCCTTAATTCATAAGAAGATTAGTTTAGAGTGCTTGCTTTAAAAAAAAATAAAAAAAATAAATCAAATACCTAACCATGGTTGCCCGGACAACAACTGCATTCTTCACACAATTGCAGTAATTAAAGGAAGTTTTAGAATAGAGAAAGACAACTACTGCAACTTATTTTGGATCATTGACGCATTAAGTAGTTTATTCATTTGTGAGTTAAATAAGCTCTCGCGTATAATTAAAAAATTACGACATTCAAAAGTACGATTTACGCCCATCGTACGAGGATACAAAAATATTTTACCCTCAATCTTTAACTAACTTATAAAAACTTTTATATATTTCAAAAACTAAACCAAACTAATATATATTTCAAAAACAAAGAAGGCTTTCAAATCAAAAACGAATTTTTTCGTTCTATTATTAAAAAAAAAATTGTTTTTTTTTTCGCTTTTTAGCAGCAATTAAAATTTAAGATGTTGTGATCTTAAGTTGAAATCCGCGGCCAAAAGCACGTGAAGTACGGTGCGGATTTGCGTGAACTTGGAATATGGGCTCTTTCGTGAGAAGCTTTAAAACCGGTTACAATGCGCGGTTTGCCATACAATGACGCATGGTAATGCAGATAAAGCAATAAAAGAAAGTTCATGCTCTCAAATATAATTCAATATAGTTCACTATCACGTTTGTCTCATAAACGACGAGATACAATTTTTCAAAAAAATATCAAAAATATATTTAGCTCGTTCAATTAAGGTCTTTTAAAACATGATTATAATAAAATTGCTTAAAATAATTTTTTATTTATAATTGCCATAGGCGTAAAATGGCTAATATCTCTTAGTAGTAGTATGCATTTCAAAAGTGCGGGACGGATATGCTACGTATTCATAAGCAAAGAGACATTGCTTTGTATCAATGTTGCGCGAATTATAAAAAAGTAAAAAAAATAAAAGAAATGTGCATTAGACACATTACACGTTATATTTTGGATTAATTCAATTCCGTCCGAAGGCCCTGATTTAAAGGCCCCAAATTTAAAATTCGACGTATATATAGATATTTTGTGCAAAAATGATCTTGATAGACCAACTGACGTTATTATCATTTCCACACTTTCGAGCCTTCGCCATATTAAGAGAACATAAAATTTTATGGATAATAATTAAATTTTCTTGTTTGTAATTTACTGGAAATGGCATAAATAATGGGATGTCTAAGACAGTTATACCCTGTATTAGGTTCGCAAAGTCTAAGTTTTTCGGCATACTACTGGGCAGAGTTGGCGAGCGCGCACTTTGCTGATAAATTTTGGGCTCATATTTACATTTTCGGTTTTTTAGCTAAGTTTTATAATTTTTACGTCGCTTAGAAAGAATATGTTTATTCGTTGTCTCAAACTAAAGCCTTTTTGGAAACATCAACCTTCCGATCGATACTTGTACTTTTTTAAAGTGTTGTGAATGTTGTGTTGTTAGCGGATTACGCAAAGTCTTTGCTTTCTTTCGAAATGTCTAAAATATCAGGATGGATGAACGGCTGACTCATACGGCCATATTCTGGCCTTTTGAGTTCTCACGTCACTGCTTATGAAGAAAGAACGATGGGTCTTCTTGCCATAATTTTTATAGCTTTCTTGTAAATTTGTTATTCCAGAACAACAGTCTTAGTATAACTCTCCAATACCAATTTTGGTGATCGCTTATGCCTGTCTTGGGGCATCTTTATAATGTTGCTTAAAATACCGTTGTGCTCGTAAATACGCGTATGTTAGAGGTTTTTTGCAATTTTACAAAATTAACATCCCTGTTATTGGTAAAATTGAAAATTTTTAAATTTATTTTTATATCGTTAGCCGGGCATTATGTTCCATTTATCCGTAGTCCACGTTAGGAACGCCTTATATTAATTTTTCTCGCAGTAGAATTAATATAAAATTAATATGGTGGTGTCGGTCTATTACATCTTTTGTGTGTAAGTGTAGTGGGTTTTTGAAAAATATATTGCATGTGTATGTAGATACAAAACGTAGTACCTATCGAATTGCGATTGTAGGATTGTTATTAATTGTTGAATGAACGAACTAATGTGGCGTGTATTAATTACAAAGAATTCTTTGTACCTAATAACGTAAGTTTACGAATAAGCCAGGAAAAGAAAGCTTTCAATATTGGTAAGGTAAGGCTGCAAATCGACTAGAAATCGGTATTTCGATTTAATTTTAAATATTCATTTTCGGGATTTCTGATATGCTGAAAAATGTTGCTGTGGTCAGCTGGTCTAGTTAACAGCTGATCGCAAACTTACTTCGTGTAATTCTGCACATAAAATAAGAAATAAGTAGTTCGCCTAGAAAGTCATGGTAAAAGTGTACCTATGAAACTTTCTCGTTTCCCATTATTGACTTATTGCAATGCGTAGAGTACATTCTGCATCGCCTTTTCTGTTTTCATGAGTATAAGTGAATACAAAAAAGTGGAAATCAATTACAGTAGAGTTGATACCTTTGGTCACCTAATAAGATAATTTTTACAACAACTGACTGTCTTATGTCTCATTTAAATATGTTTAGAGAGGACAATTCGATCGTGATTCAAAAGGGGTGGAAAAATAAATATATCAGTTTTTCTTTGGGCACACGAAATGTTTTTTTTTAAAAATTGTGCTCAAATCACATTTCAGTTTCATGGTTATCAAAACTGCATGATTTTTCCAAGCTTTCTTTTAATGCCACTTTATCGCTCCTACTACGCTTTCATTGTTAATTGTCAATTTTAATTTTTGGGTCGAATTTCTGTAGAAAATACTTGCGTAAATTAATAGTTTACAGATCAACAGCTCAACAATCAACGTAAACAAAACGAAAGAAGAGGATTAATCTTGAGTGTGTGTCATCATCAAGTAAATAGCCTCTCAACACATCAATCAACTTATTGATCTACAATCAACATGTAAGTAACCAAGCAATAAAGCCCATGAACAGCAATCAACAATCATATGATGACGACAGCAAAACATATGTGTGGCATATATCCAGCAACAATATTCTTCAATCAATATTTAATGGGAAAAAGTGATTTGCAACCACTTCATTAATTGTAAAAGTCTATATATTATTATAGTTTACATATTATTCTTTTTATTTTTTTTTATATTTTCCGGCGATAATGGGCATGTGTTGTTCCCCGACTGGAGTAGCGTGGTCGTAGATAGACATATGACACATGATTGGTATTAAACCAGATAGGAATCCACTTTACGTTATATTGAAAACAGGTTAAAATGTTGTAGTTTCGCAAGACCGTCTAGAGTATTCTATACCATATACATTTTCGTCATAAAATATCAAAAGTTATGCGATATTATGCAAAAGTTATTGCCATATAAAGAACTATTTTCCACAGCTAACCTGACATGGAATTGGTCTGAAAAACAAACAAATAAATGCGCTCCATGCTTACCGCAATAATGCTATACCTCATTTCTTTATCTTGGATCAATTTTTGTCATGAAATGCTCGAGAAATTAGACCTAGATGTCATACAAGGCTTAATTTGTATAAGAAACTTTATGTCGGGGGGGACATTCGAGATATGGTCTCGTCTCATTCAAATTTTGCACATTCATTTAGTATATCAACATATTACATTTTGGTGGTTTTTCTCGAGAAACATTAGAAATTAAAGAGAGTGTTATATGGAAAGTGACCGCAAAAATAGTTCGATTCTATCCGTTTCCATTAGCGTTGATTTGTAGGCCAAATTTCATCAAAATATTTCGAAATATCGAACCATTGGCATGTCTGTCTATACGTAGACAGATATGTGAAGGACAAACAGTATTAAGTCGATTCAGAGATTGATTCTGAAGTGAATGGTGTAAAAATAGACGGTTCCACGGAAGTACTCTAAGTTCTTTTGTAGACTGCATGCAACCGCGCAAACTCATAGTATTCTTCATAAAGGTAGCGTAGCATATAATTATATAATTTTTATATAATTTTAATGTTCCCAAATCATTGGAATTACCAAAATATATATATATATATATATATATATATATATATACACATGTGACAAACATGTTTATTTAGATACTTAGTCGAAAGACACTGAACTCAATTGTTGGTATATGGGATAGCCAAAACACTATGGACTGTTTTAAAGCGTTTGAGATATGCAACATTAAGAATGTTGCTTCGACTGACATATTAGGAACAGTTCAACTTTTCTTACTCTTGTTAACCGTAATTGAAAATTCGTTTATTTTTCCTATTTTGCTTATAATTTTAATTCAATTTTTTCAATTTTAAAATAAATTATATGATTTTCCAGCTAATCTTATAGCTAATGTGTAAGACTAGATTTAAGATATATGCAAATGTATTTAGGAAGAATATTATTATTCTCTACGAGTGTACGGGAAAAGGAATGTAATGGTTATGTATATGAATTGTTGCTCTCTTACTATGATATTCCAATGGTTTTAAACAAAACTACATCTTGGTTAGATATCATTTAGTTCAACTAAAACATTAACGGGACCGCCAAATAAGTATAATGTTAGGCTATGATCTGCATACGTTATCAATGTTGGGGAACTCTAAGGTACAAATAAATTTAAAATTGTTTGACTAGATAGCATTCCCTATGCGATCTGCAATCAACAAATAAGAACAAGAATAGCGCCAACAAAACAACATTTGCGAGAGAAATAACATGCCCTCCAACATTCTTCGTTCGTTTAATTAACAATTATGGAATGAAATTTACTGCCAATTTATTAACTGGAATGGATATGTATATATCCATGTATATATATATATATATATATGTATGTATACATGAATATACAAATACATATTATTATTATTATTATTATTACCTATTACTGTTACAATTATTGTTATTATTATTATTATTATTATTATCAAGAGAAATCGTAATC
>KK502466.1:741331-752207 GCA_000688735.1 Glossina austeni | reverse complement strand
AATATATATATATATTAAATTGTGCTAAAAACATATATCTATGAAATTTGCAATTAAAAAGAAATTTTACTGTGTCAATACAAAATTTTATCCATAAATTATTAGCTTGAACTGGTCTTGAATGTATGTATGTGGCGAATATTTTTCTTGTTTTTGTTCAGGAGAAGGTTCTAAACCTTCGTTTCCTCGCCTTGATATTACTGCTAATCCAGTCAGAGATCGTAGAGACAGCGAAGAAAATTCAGAATGCGTTTTCGAGAAGAAAACGAATCAAAACGACATTCATCTAGAACAACAAGTGTATGTTCCCAATTTTTATGAACTCTTAACATCAATTTTGAACTGTTCTTTTTTATATATTTTTGTGAATTTTAGGAATCTATCTCACCTGAACGGTACCGCGAACCACTGGGAAAGTCGAGGTTTGGCCGAGGATCGCACGGATACAAAACAAGATTTAAGAAGTCTGAATCTCTTTATAATATTCAGACATGTTCACGCTGTGTTAAAGAGTCACGCGAAAGAAAAAAATCGTTTTATTCTCATAATGAAATTCGCGACAGAGCCCGCTCAAAAAAAAAAAGTAAATCTAAGTCGCCTTCAGAAATTCATAAAAAAACTTCAAAGGTACCATGTTTTTGTGATGAAGTTCGTGAACGTGAACGTTTGAAACGCCTTTATGGGAAAGAAGAACGCAAGTCGCATTCTAAATCTCCTTCTCGATATAAACGAAGATATCGATCTCCAAGACGCTATCATCGTTCATCTAGTTCTAGAAGATCTAGAAGCAAAGATCGTAAATACCGACATTTCCGTGAAAGTCGCCGTCGGAGCAAGTCTCGGTCACGCACTCGCTCACCGCGTCGTCGCCATCGCTCAAGGTCTAGGAGAAATCATGGTAGCTCACGCGATCGTGAACACAAAAGTCTGAACATTTCAAATAAAGATGCTCAGTTGCCTGCACAATTTATTACCATACCAGTAGCATTACCAGCAGGAAGCCCGTTTCCTTATGTATGTATATAGAAAAAAAATTCAATTTCGCGATTTTATTTTACAAAGCTTTTTTAATTTTAGACCGGCTTTCACCAGCTTCCTCCGCCGGCGCCATATCCTCCTTATTCGCTAATGCCGGTAATGCATCAACGGCAACTTAGACCGATGCCAAGAAGAACGTTTTTTATGCCACCAGTTCCTTTCCTAGGCGCTAGCGGACGTCAGCGATTTGCCACTCGAAATGAGTGGACTACTCATCAAACACGCCCAAAAAAACCACAAATGTAATTATAAGCTAAATATTAATTTGAAAAATAAAGTATAACTTAATTCCAAATAAAATCATATAAAAACAAGTAAGGAAGTTATATTCGGCTAGGGTCGAACCTCGCATAGCCACCACCATTAAAATCTTTGGCGCCCCGTGGCTTTTTTAAAATTTATCTCTCGCCTTTTATTTCATTAAAAAGAATTTTTTTATTTGATACACATGTCGCTAGTATTATTAAGGAAAAATTAGCCCACCAGGTCGCGAAGTCCACCGTATTCTGTCTTGTTTATCTTATGATTGTTTACCATATAACCGCAAAAAATTGAAAAAACGAAAATTGAATCACTTGTAATTTTTTGTGGGTAATGCCGATTTTGTCCATTTTTGTACATAAATAGTCGAGTTCTTGGTAAAGTAAATGTGGAAAATTGTAACTTTCTATGTTTTATAATTTATGAGCAGTGTCGAGACAGAGAAAGTTGAATTCAGCTCACGCTCCACTGCAAGTTTGTACTCTATTCAATTTAGGCCATTTTCACCCCACGCGGAAAATCTGCCAATGTTTCTTGCAAATTTGAAGTCCATGTCTTCATTCTTGCGAGTAGGATTGCCAAAAGCACATCCCACACAGACGGAGAGACACAGCTTAATCAATTCAGAATTCGATGCTGATTAAGAATATATATATTTTATAGGGCGTCTAAAGCTTCCTTTTGGGTGTTGCAAACGTTATGGCAATGTGAGTATACCCACCATCCTTCAGTGTTGGGTATAAAGATATGAAATTCAATATTATGGTGAAAAACAAAAATTAAAAGTCAATTCCAAAATTAATAACGAGGATCACAAAATTAATTTTCATCAAAGATAACAGCTGATCTATTTTTTGACCTGAATGTTAGTTGAAACTCTTCTTATTAACGATATAAAACGAAAATAAAACGAAAATAACGAAAATAAAAACCACAGCAGAAGTCCATGGCAAAAAACATACTCGAGTTTTTGAAATCGGGTTTCTATCCAAAACGTATTATAATATTCGAAAATTTTGTATCATGTTGTTTTGAACCCGCTGATGCATATGTTCATTCGTGTAAAGGAGATTCGAGAAAATTTGTTTATGAAGAATTTGCTACAAAAGTAAAATAAAATACAATAACTAAATACAAATAAAAGTAAACGGTCAAAGACAAAAATTCAAAAAACTGTTTTTCGGATACTTATGCTAATACACTCAATTTCTTAAAGAAGCGCATGCATAAACATTTCTACCGCAGCGCTAATGCACCCAAGCGCAAGTATAGTAAATATATTCTAGTATCGCGTACATATGTTCGCAGTACGTGAATTTTCATATACATCCCCGCATCCTGAATAAAGTGCTCATTTCAGTTTTTTTTTTCTTTTTGCTCTCTTGACCTCTTCCATAGCTTTTGTTTACATTGAGTGTATGCTTTAGGGCATAATAATTTTATTATGTGAATGCTGCTGACAAAGTGTTCCCACTTATAATTGTTTTTAATGAGCTAAATAATTGCAATGCGTATAAAGAGATGTAGTAATGTTCTCCATGCATGAAAATCAATAGGTAAACTTACCAAAAATCGAATGTTCAAAATGTCATCGTGTTCGTATAATAACATTGCACACAAGTTCGAAAAAGAAAAAGTTTTGCTAGATCGTGTTAAAATCGTCAATTTACTTTGCGTTATATTTTAAAGCCAATCGTTATTAATTTAGATCAAGAAAATGGCTAAGCTATTGGGTTCGATTGGATGGTTTTATTAAAAGATTTTTACTATAATAAAATGCAAACAACACACCAATACCATTGCATTTCACAGATATGCGAGAGAGATTTAGTATTTGGTGGAATTGTATCAAATTTTTTAGCAAACGTTACCTGAGGTAAGCGTAGTTTCTTTAAAAAAAAATTAATAAATAAATCGAATCATTTACTCTATTATTTTTTTTTTCATATCTTAATAAATTACTCGCAGGAAGCTGTGCTCATTTTCGCTTTTCAACAAATATAAAACAGCTGTGTCTCAAATGTTTTAATTCACAATTTTGTCTACCTATCAGCTTTAAACTGGCGAAATCTGGGAAGCAATCGCGTATTAAAAATTTAGCGTCCGCTTAAGCGTTCAGCTATTTATCAAAAGCGGCTGAGTAACGAAACGAAAGGTAACCTTCAGCTGATTGATTATTTCCGTGTGTTTATTTATTTCTTTAATGTTAATATAAGATCTTTTAACACCTTACAAAATATGTAGAAAATCCTTAAGATCTTTTCGGAAATGCTTGAACTGAAATATGATATGGCAACCTTTACGCAACCGAGAGCAATTTGTTTTTTTGGCATTTAAGGAACATTTTGCTGCTAATATTTAACAGCGGAATATTTTGTTATCGGTTCGTAGTAATAAATTAAAAGATCTCTTTCTTTATTGATATCTCGAAATATTTTTTAAATTTAAGTTTTCTCGTTAATCTCAGTGCAACTAATAAATATATTTCATAAAATTCTAATTTGATCATATTTCAAAGTCGACATAAGTAAATTCGCTATTAATTTTATTTTATTTAAAAAGAAATGCAAACCACTTTGCCCATGAGAAACAATGGAAAAGAAAAGCACCCTTGTTTTTTTTAAATAAAAATAATCAATTAAAAGAAAAAGGTTTTCAATATAAAATCTTCATGTAAAGCAGAAAAAGTTGCAGCCGATAAATACAAAAACCTAACTTAATAGAACTTCAAAAAATTGTGAAAAGTTCATTTATTGGAGAAAAGTGACAAAAAGGGAACAAACTGCGTCCTTGAGATTGATAGAAAAGCTTGGTTTCTTTCGTTTTCCTATGTATATATATATATATACTTACATATATATATATATATTTATATATATGCATATAGAATAATATATGCATATATATGCGTGAACACGTATGAAAGATATAAAAAAATTTATGAGATTTCTTTGCAAGACTATCTCGGTCACCACGCATTGTGGTAATTTCTATGGATGATGGGGGCAAAGGTATTGAAAAAAATTTAGTCTTGAAAAATCCGAACGAGGCGACATTAAAGCCATCCAAATCAATATCCACGTCAACAAGATCTAATCCAACGCTTTGTGAAAAGCAGCAAAAATCACTTAATTACAGTAATGACAACAACGGCAGCGAGACATGCAATGTACCATTTGTAGTTAGAGGCAAATTTAATGATAGCGGAAATATTGATATAAGTTGTGCAATGATGCCAAATCAAAGTGATAATTCCGTATCACCGCCTTCGCCATCATTAACTTCTTCGTTGTCTACCTTTAACGATGCGACAACTTTGATAGAATTGCGTCAATTAAAGCGGGATTGTGATCCCCAGTTTTCACGTTTTGCTGATTATTTTGTAATATGTGGTTTAGATTTCGATACTGGCTTAGAATCGGATCGATTTACAGGTAAATTTACATATAATTAAAAAAAGCAGTCTACACCACTACCATTGCATAGAACATATTAGCTTCGCTCATAAGTTTGAAAAGTCAAATATTGCAAATTTTTTGTATTTCCGTGCTATAATTAACTATAATTAAAACTCTGACCGGCGAACTGGTTAACTTTCTTCATAAAAGCGAATGTGGGAAACGCTTTATCACGGCGATTGATGTGACAAATATTTAGATCGATAGATACATGTCGTTATGACAAAATATCTTGTGTCGTTTTAAAATGTGCCTGTCGGTGTAGTGGTAATGTAGTGGTGTAGGAAAAAATCGGGCATCACCGACTACAGGTTCCTTGATTATGTTTATAAACTTAATTGTCTCGTAGGTGATAATCTGCATTGCTGTCCCTTGGATCGGGCATATAAAAGTAAACCTTTGGCTCATTATCCTGAAAATGTTTCCTGGAATCCCTTTGATGCTCACGGCATATGTATGGTATGTTTTTTATATGTATTTGTGTATACTTTCAGTAAATAGTTTAATCATACAATACCCTCAGGGAAAACTAAAATGCCTTTTGTTTATTGTCGCATTCATTGTATGAACTGTTTTGAGTGAAATAACCAATTTGATTTCCTCAGCCAATTGTTTGCTCTTTTCTATTGTAGAAACTATTCCGCTTGTAAAATAGAAATGTGGAAACTATTCCGCTTGTAAAACAGAAATGTGGGAATTATTCCGCTTGCCAAACAGAAAGGTGGAAACTATTCCGCTTGTCAAACAGAAATGTGGAAAGTATTCCGCTTGTAAAACAAACGTGGAAACTATTCCGCTTGTAATGTAGAAACTATTCCGCTTGTCAAACAGAAATGTGGGAACTATTTTACACATTCGATGTATGGGAAATTATTCCGCTTGTCAAATTTTAAAAACAGAGCTGTATTGCAATTTCCAGAAACCGCTAACAATATTTCAGCGTTTTAAATTTATGGTGAAGAATTTGGACAAGATAAGGCATATTTTTGAATATCCTTCGGAAACTGAATGGTAAGAATAGGTTTCCATATTTTGTGAAAAGTATGCCTTAACATAAAAATAATATGTAATATTTGGTTTATTATTATTATTATTATTATTATTATCATTAAGGAAAAAAACTTTTATGCTAACTGGATTTGCCCGCTTTGTTTGCATTTTTATTTAGTTGACAAACGTGACAATTTCATGTGCTTATGTTAATAATTGTTTGCTATTTCATGTACGTAACAAATGAGGCCGTCGCATTTTGTCAGCTAACTGTGTTCATATTTAAAAGTTTCGGACCAACGAATAATTCTAAGAGATTCCACGCATATTAAAATTTCACATTCATCTAAAATTTGGCGCTATGCTCTTAACCTCGGATAATTCACTTAAATGCTTGAAATATTAATGGAAAATATTAATTACACTTTGCTGGATGGTATATACACATTTACCAGAAAATTTTAATAAACTTATTATTTTATCATTATTTAATTACATAATTTCATCTCAGATTTAGTTATACACAATTACTAGGAGGCAGTTCACTGCAAGGATCGTTGCGATCTTCAATTGCTGATAAAAGGTTTCAGTCACAAGTGGCTAACGGTTTTACTCCTTTCGCGTAAACAAACACTGATCTTCCTCCCGCTACGGCTTTACATGGACTCCTTATTGAAAATTTGAAAAATAATATTTTTTTTGTATTATGCTATTATTCCTTCAAACGAAAGCTAATTTTTAAGGCGAATTCGATCAATGATTTTAACAGAAATATTTCTTAGCTTGTTTAGCTTACGTTATAATTTCATTGATGAAGATTTCAATTAAAGTAATTAATTATTTAAATTAAAAAAATGTTCGTAGATTACAATTTCAATTTAGTCAAATTATTTTTTTGAAACGTTTTTTCTTACTTTCCAACAATTCTATCTTAATATGCTTAATATTAATAGGTCATGTTTTGCATTTTAAAATTTGTGTATTTTGCTTAATACAAGGCTGAAAAGTTTCGGACCTTAGTAAGAAAAAGTTCTTTCTCGGCGGGCGGGCTGCTTTGAAATTGGATACTAGTCTTGTTTTTAAGCTATAGGATGCTTTGCGAAAACTTTAATCAACTAGATCAATTTTAGAGTTTTCAGTGTCGTTAGTCGCGGTTCCAGTGTGGTATTTTGTCGGGTCCGTACGCCAAACTTGAAGAATTTTCAAAATTGCATTTAATCCACTCGTATTACACAAGTAAAGGTTATTTCTAGCGTCAACTGTTTTGCGAAATAATGAAGAAAATGTGATTTCTGATATTTTAGAACTTATACGGAGCAGTTGCTTGCTGACACAGTGGACATTTGTGAATTCGGGGACGAACAAGTGTCATTAATTATGATGGCTCTAGCAAAGCCATGAAATAATAATTTTTAGTTCCTTTGACACGCTCTGTCGAATCCTCCCGTGATAAGTGTGAATCTGTCACTCGGATATCGCCTGATATGCACTTTTGAAATATGAATCGATTGTGTCTGTATCGTATACGTAGTAAATAAAAAAAAAAAATAAAACAGTGGATGAGTTTACCATGCTCCTCCTTCACACTTACGGATTGTTTGACAGAAATTTGGCGAAGTAAACACATGAGAAGACAAGCTGCCTAATTAAATTCCGAAAAAAAAACATCTGCTGGCTATTACATAAGCGAATAGATATCACGCCTTTACCATTTAGAGCATTCACTTTTCAGCATCTTATCAAGTTTAGTCACTTTTTAACTCGGGGGCAGTGCACGGGGAGAATAACGGCAGTAAAAATGAATAAACAAAAATATATTACGAGTTTTAATAGGGCAATTAGTTTAATGGTTTTCTTCTATAGCATATTCGGACGACTGTTTATGGAAAATTTCTTACCCTAGTCCTGAAACTTATTGATGCTATATAGCCGAACACCAACATGAAATCAGTGTAGTGCCAGGGGACAATCCCCTTGCATTATATCATACATTAAAAATAAAAGTTATTGCGGAGGAGCATTCATAAATTTAAAGCCGGGGCGGCACGTGGATGATTATCAAGTCAAGTACATTAGACAATTTCTTATTTAGAATTTCCTAGCAATGGCAACGTTCTGCCCCATTTGTCCCATTACATTAATTTTCGTACACGCGCTAAGTGTAAATCTAATGTTCTATCAGGGATTATTACTCCATTTCCAAATTGCAATATACAGTATCTGAGTTGTTTTATTTTTAAAATCGATTTAAATTTTCAAAGATTTAATTTTCGAATTTCACGCAAACTAAAAACAAATACCTATAAGAAATAATAAAAGCATATAATGAATAACCAAAAGTATTATTATATTTTATGGCTCTTCAGTTTCAGTTTCAGTTTCAGTTTCAGTTTCATATTCATATACTTATTTATTAATCAATAAAATTCATTCATTCTTAGCTTTCACTGCCTCAGGGATTGCGGTTTCGTACACAAAAGCATAATATTGAGCCGAAGTTTCATTCTTTTGCAACGACACGTGAGGATGGCAAACGATGTTACGGCTTTAGTCTTGTCTTCTATGAAGAGATCCGTAATCGTAATATTTGTAGTGCAATGCATACGTTACAGGTAAATAATTGCAGTTCTTGAATATGTTTACCCCTTTTTTTATTTGAACAATTGCAGTCGATGTTTATTACGGAATTATCAAGCGGCCAACAATCGCATTCTATGTCGCGTGTTAAAGATGGTCCAGTGAGTCGATCTTTGCCACGTCATTTTAAAGTGGCAGGTCAAGCGCCCCAATCAGCACAAAGTTATTATGACATTACTAAGGATAAACTTTACGTTGCCAAAAGTATTTCATTAATATGTCAGATACCGTATTCATTCGCAGCTGAAGTATTTCTCACAAATTTGTACAAGTAAGTCTGTGTAAGCCCTTGAAATACATTTTTTTTTTTTTTTTTTTAATTTGCATAAACGTTTTATATTTCCAATGCTTTGTATTTAGGTGCCTTCCGCGTCAACCCGGACCAGGTATAAGTCTCGAATCATATGTCTACAACATATTATATGAAGTAATGTTACCTCAGCCAGGCAAATCAATACGTATTTATCTGCCTCCGGAGGAAGCATATTTACCAGCTGTAGTTCTGACTTTGCAACGACCAGATCCTACGAGCGAATTACCTTTACTCGATTTCCCTTTGCGTTTATTATTTACGTACTTGGGAGTGGAGTGCGTTATACAATTGCTTACCTGCGTCTTGCTAGAAAATCAAGTTCTATTACGATCAAATGGTGAATTAAATTAAATGCACATTAAATGCTCGTTTATATGATTTTCTTTTCTTATTTTAGATTATCAAAAGCTAATGACTGTTGGCGAATGCATTACATCCATTCTGTTTCCATTTGTATGGCCACATGTATATGCACCTATTTTGCCAGCTGCCTTACATCATTTCTTGGATGCTCCGGTACCGTTTGTTATGGGCTTACATGCTGAGTGCGAAGCAGCAAACAAGATAGGATCCGAGGCGGCACTTTGCTTTCTAGACATCGACAGAAAGGTTATACAACTGCCTGAAGAATTGCCGGCATTTCCGCATAAAACGGACTTTATGGCTGAAATTATTTCGGTATTAGACAAGTTCGAAATAGAACGGGATCGCGCCCACGAACCAAATTTGAAAAACGGATATTCTTCGAGAGACTTTGATGTGATGATAAGCAGTTGCACATTACCAAGTGGCATACAGGCAGCTAAAAGGGGCAAAGATCGTTTTCAACAATTACAGGAAACGGTCTATACATTAGGCTCCCCTGATATTGGGACGCATCACAATTTACACTATCAACCTTTAATTGCTCATCCTACAAAAATTGATCATGTGCCACGTATTGCAGATTTCCTAAGACGCAAGGGTACGCCGCGAACTTTATCTCCGGTAGCTGGCGGTGAGTGCATTGACGCCGCTACTCCTATGTCGGTTACAATGTCTCCAACAAGGTCTCTTAGCAAAGAAATAAAAGCAATTATACCAAAGCTAACGCCTGAGCAGCAATACTATCAGGATTTGCGCATAAACATTGCGTTACGTGAAATATTCCTCAATCGTTTTGTACACATGTTTTTTGCTTATGACTTTTTTGTCATCTATCCAAATCAGGATCGAGAAGAGTGGCTTTCGAATCGTGAAACCTTGCAAAATTTTGATAAATCATCTTTTCTATCGGATCAACCAGAACATCACAAACCATTTCTATCACGTTTCCTTGAATCTCAAATGTTTGCTACATTAGTCGATAATAAAATACTCTCCGTCTGGGACAAAGAACCAGATACTAATTTACAAATTTTCGATCAACGCGTAAAATTATTAAGGTGAGCTTAAATGAAATGCAACGGTAATGAATAATAATTTAAAGTTGACTTTTTTTTATGTTTATTATATATTTTTTTGATTTTATGCAAATAAGGAAACGTCACGGTGAAAATATGATATGTGCTACTAGCTATGAACCGTGTGTAATGAGCCACGGGGTTCAGCAATTGTTTGAAAAACGCCTAAATTGCGTTGATATTGAAGTAACACCGCCAAGTGAAATACTTTCCAATCGTGCGGCTTATTTTCGTAGCTTTCCCGTATTGGATAAAAACGTCTTAAATCAGGAATGTGCATCGAGGTAGATTCATAATATTTTGTTTACAACAATTACACATTTTAGTTGATAATGTAGATGAGCTTTTTACGCGCGATTAAACCTGACACTCATTTTGAATTCTACTCAAAAAGAAAAAAAATTTAACACTTGTAAGCGTAACGATATTATTAGCAAAAATCGAATACACGTACGTGAAATGTTTAACACTATATATGTATATATATATATATGTATATATATATATATATATAATTATATATAATTTTAAATTTGTTGTCTGTTTTCACTTTATTTAATTTGCTCTCTTCTATTTATTAGAAAAAAAAAAAAAAAAAAAAAATAGAGAAAAATTGTTTACTATTATTAACTATCGGTCTTTTTACGGTCTTCGATTAACTTCATTGTTTTCTTATATATCTTTTATATTTTTTTTTTTTGTTTTTTTTTTTTTTTTTTTTTTTTTTTTTTTTTTTT
>KK502466.1:676295-741270 GCA_000688735.1 Glossina austeni | reverse complement strand
TTTTTTTTTTTTTTTTTTTTTTTTTTTTTTTTTTGTTTTCTTTTATTCAGGAAATCAAACTATATTATGTCAATAAACAAATTAAAAGACATCTTTTAACACATTTACTGTATATTGATTTTAATTACCAACAAAATGTTAACAATTACTTTCAATTATTATTATTCCTAATAAAAAGAAAACTTTTTAGAGTCCATTGTGTTTATTTAGAATAACTTAGAACAAATGTAAATCCTTGAGCATGTTTCAGTTCATCGAATAAGTGTATGTGTGTGATCCTTTGATGTGTTTCTCTTTGCATATGTATACATATATATATATATATATATATATATATAAAGATATGGATGTGTCTATGTATGTTTGTATGTATGTATGTATGTATGTATGTATGTGTGCATATATGTACATGTATATGTATATATCTTTTTTCAAAATTCAGAGGCAGCAGTTTGAGACGTGTAAAAAACGGTAATAAATGGCGTGCCAAAGAGATCAATTTGGAACAAAAAACAAATGTCTCAAGTAATGCTTTAAATAGATTATCGGCAAACTTAAGCACAACTGAGTTGAGCCCGGCTTTGATTGCTCAGGCTAATTGGACGTTTGTGGAAAGATTATTAAAAGTAAATCGTATAAGCATTTTTTTTTTCCTTATTTGAAATAATTTTTCTATACGAACTTCTAAAAAGTTTCTTTTACAGGATATTAAATCGAAAACCAAACGTATGTTATTAGAAAAAATGGGCACGGAAGCAGTATCATTGGGCCTTAATAAAAATAGTGACGGCATTGAAGAAAACACATTAATTGCTTCATTGTGTGACCTATTGGAGAAAATATGGTCACATGGCTTGCAAAGCAAGCAGGGCAAATCAGCGCTATGGACCCATTTGCAAGCTTATTTAGAATTACAAGAAGCACGTGCTAAAGGCTCTGCAAGCAACAGCAGCATTACCACACATAGTGCAACGAATATTTCAACAAAAATTCTTCACGCTAGCGGGAACGAGGTAGAAGTTACCAGTAATTATGCTGTATCTGCTCCAGCTTTAGCCTGGAATGTTATGCGTAAGCGCATGGATTGTAAGTACCGAATTAAAATGTCAAAATGTTATTTAATTATTTCATTGAGATATGTTAACTTTCATTCCATATGTAAAATCTGGAATAGACTTTACAACAATCTTCGTCAATGCAAAGTATCAAATCAATCTTCTCATCCCATTCCCAAATAGCATCTGCTACTGAAATCTGTTGCATTGGTGCGTTGGGTGTGAGAGGATTTACGAAAATTGAAAATTTCTAAATCATTTCATTCATTACTTTGTTTAAAACATAGCGGTTTTCATAGTTTCATAAATTTGTTTAAAATGGCAGACATTTAGGATTTGCACGAAGGGATTTGTCTGCGCATATTCTAAAGTAAGACACTGCGGGACACGACCCGCTATTAACTAATTACCGCCACCCTACTGCTATTCATGTAATGACTTTCAAATCGGTCACTCCTACCCAATTTTATAGTTTGTCACAATTTTATTTTATTTTTTTTTTTTTCTTCAAAATCTAATGCACAGAAGCAAGCTACGAAAACCCAATAAAGTATATAAAGTCAGAATGTACCTAAGCATGCCCGTCCTTCCATATATCCGTCTGTCCTTTTGGACAGCCATGTATCAGTATCTGTGGTAAACATTCTCCCTTTCGCGAACGATAGCGCCTGCACACTTCCAATACGATTTAAAAGGGACTCAAACTTTTTAAAGAACTAGCCTACCACATGCTCACACGTCTTTTGTTTTCCGTGTCTTTTGCTTGTCACTCATATATTACAACACATACATCATATCAATTTTCACTTTATGTTGAAAATATCAAAAAGACAGCTGCGCCCATCGAATATTATAAGGTATGCAAACTTAGTTTTTTTTTTTTTTTTTTTTTTTTTTTTTTTTTTTTTTTTTTTTTTTTTTTTTTTTTTTTTCCTTGTAATTTCCTTGTAACATAAAAAGTGGCGGATATAAAAAGACTAGATTATCAAAGCCGAATATAATTTTATAACATGTATCTGCTTCTACCAAAGTGATTCCCTTGTGGTTTATGGGATGGGCACAATCTTAAACCTGAACACGGAAAACTGAATATGAAAATAATTTTGGGTTAAACAGAATCGTTTGACAATTGCTTAGAATATCATGTCAATGTCAATTTAATTCACTTTGTCACGTTAGAAATATTAGGCGACTAATATTTAAGTTGGATTATCCAATAGTCAGCTTCGTAATTTATTATTCCATTCAAGCCATTCGTTCAACTTACAAAAGAATATAAAAAAAGATCAATTGTAAGGAAAACTCTTTACCCAATTGTTGGCGACTAAGAAATGCTCAAATTTTCTCATAAAGAGTTCAAATGATCTTTTGGTTATCGCGGTAACAATCGGTAACAAATGTTACCATTTAATCTTAAAAGAAAGGGAAAGAAAGAATTTCTTATTAAAATTTGTTCATTGAAATAAGTGAATTAACATCGCTTGCTTCATCGTACGGGGATGAAGGCAATCGTTGACTATCAAATTTTAAAATCAAATAAAAATTAAAATTTATGTTTTTCAGAGTTCCTTCCATTCAGCGTTCCGTTCAGCGGTTAAAGTTTTCTTAAACGTTTATTTTTTTTTTTTTCTCTTCAGATTTGTCGACTTTTCAAACGGACATAGAAAGTCCCCATAGTCCCAATCGCAGTCGATCAAGGGATCCGAACAAATTTGTAGGATTAGAACAATTGTGCCCTTTGCCTGAATCTCTGGAATTTGACGTAAAGTAAGTTCGCGGTATATTTAATTCTCGTTATGCGTTCCCAAATTATATTTATTGATAGAAATGTGATGGCCTTGGGTGATATTAAGACACAATTTGGTTACACAAGAGCTTGGGTACGACTCTCATTGGAAAAGAAGTTACTATCGCGACATTTTCGCACCTTATTATCCGACGAAGCTCTTTTACGTTCCTTATATAAACGATCGGCATTTTTGAGATGCGAAGACGAGAAAGAGCAATTTCTCTTTCATCTTCTAAGTCTGAACACGGTCGATTATTTCTCTTTTACAAACACTTATCCAACAACAAGTAAGTGCGATTTTTTACATACTCCATGGTTATCTTATTATCCTTCCTAATTAAAATATGAATGCAATAAATCGTAGAGCTTCCTTATCGTGTGGTAATATTCCCATCACGTAAATACGGCTCATATCATATATCCAGTAATGCTTGGATCATTATATCCGGAACACTAAATGAAACTCAACGTGTACCAATTCCTAAAGGGTCTCTCGAATTTATATTTCATGTAATTAAAATTAGTTTCAAGGCAATTTTCTCTTTAATAACAATATCCGTTAATGTCACTTTTAGTACAAAAATTTGGGTCTGTTAACAACTATGCGCATTGGTCACGATAATGCTGGTCCAGCAAATAAGTGGCTTGTAGAACATGTGGTCATGCGCAACGAAGTGACCGGTCACACTTATAAGTACAAATAAATAGTTTTTTTTTTTTTTTTGTTTTTCCCTTCAATTGGATTGTATTTTGTTTTATTAGATTTCCATGCGGGCGCTGGCTGGGCAAAGGAGTAGATGATGATTCGACTGAACGTTTATTGGTTGGGCAAAGGGCATCTGTAAATGTTAGAAACACTGAATTAATGCCAAGTTGTCGTACTCCCCCGCGAAATCGCAGTCCAAGTATTCAACGTGGTCAGGATTTGCCGCCGCCTTCTGAAATTCAACACAAATTGGGCAATTGCGTTAATGTTATAGTTAAATGGCACTATAAGCCCAGCCGAGATCGCAACGTGGGTAGCTTAACGAATTTACTATGCGGTGATAATGGTTTAGTAAAATGTTTGGAAAATGTTTTTTTATGTGGTTTTCGTTCAACACGTTTTTTCGGACGTAACCTTTATGTTTGGGATTATTTTAGTAAGTTTTTATCATCAAAAGTTAGCAAACGATATTCTGATCTTTTTAATGAAAATATTTCTTTTTCAAAAGCCAAAATCAAGGAACAATTTGAACAATATTTACAACAAGAGCAGCAACAGCATTGGGATGAATTAAGTTCCAATTTGGATCTCTCCCTTAATGAAGAAGGGGCTAGTTCGCAGCAGCGACGAGAATTAAGTGTTGTATGGCGCTATTACATACATTTGGTGGATGAAATAAATAATGCTGGGAGCACATTAGGTAAAGATGGAAAATTTCAATTGCTCATGTGTCTGAGTTTAAGGTAATTAATCGATTTTCTCCTCAAATGTGGGCGATGTGAGAAGTATTTGTCCTAGCGAGTAAAAATTATTTTTTCAGCTTTTTCAAACTATACCTGAACATCTGAATAGTCACTTATAAGATTTCCTATTCAGTAGTATGGAAGAGCGCGGCACAAGAGCGATCAACTTCGCTCAGTTTCCTTGAACCGTTAACCGTTAACATTTGATGTAGAACGTCTCGTTAGAATAATCGTTTTTATTTTTACTGATCAACCTGCTGAACTGACTTTCAGAGATTGTGCAAACAAGATCTTCTAATTCTCGACTCAATTCTCTTGCATTGCATGTAATTTAAAAAATTGAATCGGCGAGAATTAGGATTATTTCCGTCTTTCCATTTCTCTAGAACAAACAAACAAACAAACTTTGTACAAACGTACTTTTCTGAAAATTTAAACCTTAAGAGTCTTAAAAATGAAATTAGACAAATACTTCTCATATTCCGCCTAAACAAATTATCAGCCTAATCAAAATGAGATTTTTTCATATGGTTTTTTTTTTTTTTTATGCAGAGAACATTTATTGACTCGTATGATACCAATCATGGCTATGACAAAAGTTACGCATGAAATGTATGAGGACGACAGTTTTCTTAAGCGTAAAAATCTATTAACATTTCTTATACAAATATTGGAACCGTTAGATGATTGTCATATAGTACTGGAAAATTCTATAACTCAAGGCATTCCTTCGCAATGTTGAACTGAATGTGATGAGAATCAAAGGATATGTTTAATTTCCCATTATATACTCATAAAATTTAAGCAAATTGAATTTAAAACTTGCCCTCCAATAACTTATAATTAATTATCCTTAACTAAGAATTAAGATGAAAAGCATTCTCTTAATCCTCATATAGAATCGAACCAAAGCAGTGCAACAAAAAAGAGATTTTAAAAATTCAGATTATAAAGCAATTCAACCAAAGCGTTTATTACATATAGCTTACAACGGCATATAACCGATGTCTAAATGTAAATGTATGCGTATATATTAGTACAACTAAATAATATGATAAAAGAAATTCAAAAATTTATTGTATCTAATTAAGGTAGCTAAATGTATGAAGTTTATGTTGTACTTCGTTTATGTACACTTGCCAAAGTAACTTTTGATTTCGCTTTAATTATTTAATTATTTATTTTCTTAAATTTCTTTTTTTGCCTTTTGTTTTTTTTTTTTTTTTTTTTATTAAATTGGTACCAAAGATGTTTGTATTACAATTACAAAAAAATAGAGATTATCTCTCTGTGTGTGTGTGTGTGTGTGTTTTTTTTTTTGTTTTGTTTTCTTACAACTTTTGTATGAATTATTTTTATTTTATATGATTTACAGTTTATTTGAAATATATATATTTTTTTATTTATTATTATAGTTCGCGTTTTTATATTCACCGCCGAAGTATATTTTAAATGTCATACATTCTTCGACCTGTGAATGAGAAATATTAATCACAGCACATCGCATGACTTTGCGAGTGAATGGATTGTAATTTGGAAAGACTTCCAGCGGTTTTCTCGCAAAATTTATTTTTTTTTTTTTTTTTTTTTTTTGAAAATGACGAGAATCTTCCATAACCACGCCCGCAAAACTCAAGTTGTCTCTAACCTACTACTACAGATTCTTCAAATAAAAAATTTAAAAAAAATTCTAGGTAACTGAAATTTCTCTAAAATTCGTGTTTTTTTATTTCTTAATATTGAGATAATCAAGGCAGCTTAATCTGTCACATTCTCAATGTTTGCAAATGGCATGTATTTTGCATAAGTTTTAATCATTATACATATTGGGTTTAAGAAAATATGCCGGGAATATTAATATGTGCTCACCGGTTTATTTTAAATCGGTCTGATTTATAACATAACATACATAAAAAAGGCCTGCGTCGAAGCGGACAAAAGAAATATTCATTGAACAACTAAATTTCCGTCATGTTGTGATCAAATTACATATTCTCCAATATATATATACATACATACATACAAGATATTGAAACTGCCTTCAACTATGAAACAAAATGAGATTATATTTTGACATTAGAAGAAGGAGTCTTTCGTTTTTATATGCATCACCGATGGACGGAACTTGTAATCATTTTGTCAAAACGTTTGGAACACTCAGATAACAGCTTCAAAGATCTTATAATCAGTATAAAGAATTTACAAAGCGTTACGAAGAGGCGTTTTGAAAACAGATAAAACGTGTGTGTAGACGTGGAAAAAAAGCAAAAAGAAAAAGTTCAAAGATCAAATTACATGCTGCCGTTATTGTATCAATAATGACGGAAGATTACTTCTCGGAAATAAAATCTACGCGTTTTGTAAAATGACAGAATCACAAAATAACGATGACCTATAGGGATTTTTGGGATCGGTAAATTGCTATGTTCGATTTGTGAAGAAAATGAGCGAAATTTCATATAATGGACCAATTAGCAGTAATGTGGATAGCTGCCAAGTCTGATGAAAAGATTCGTGAATTGTTTGAATTAATGTTTTGGCATAACGCAAAGGGACTTTAGCTTGCGGGAAAGATGTTTATCGCGGGATATACGGGTATTTACGCTAGAACTCTTACGGAATAAACTCGTATAAGAACTACATAGAGTCGATTACAAGGAGTATACTACATCAACTCATTGTTGATGGCATGGCATGGCCGATTGGGATTAAGAACGTTTTTTCTAATGGTTTACAAAGCCAGAGATGGCAAAATCGAATCATCGAGAAGGGGCACCAATCCATTTTTGTCCACTAATCAAAACAGTTTTTGAGCGCGTATATTCCGATTACAAGCTCAACCAATTTCTGGGCAATATATTCTCGTCTTGGCATGTGTCTATTGTAAATAGTTCGAGGTAAGTGTGACACCGAATTTTTTCAATCTTCGAAATACCAAAGATTTTTGTATGTAACTATGACATCCATTTGAACGCTGAAGAATTCCAATCGCTCTTAAGAGCAAATTTTATTACCCAAGTACACCAAGTACATTATAGCATATATCCACTGGAAATGGATATGCAGAAAGATTTGTCCGAACGGTGAAACACAACACAACTGTACGTCGAGTACATTTAATAGCAATTTTCTCAGCAGTATTACTACTCTGAATATGTTTAGATGGTCGATTCCTTCTCAAATAGATATATCGCGACCAAATGATGCCAAACATGTCAATCAAGCGCAAATCGAATTGACGATATAGTAGTACGCAGTACGTGAGTACTGGAAAGGAAAATGTTATAGGGATATCAGGCAATTTACGTGGCAACGTTAAGTTGAACGACAGTTGAGTTTGAAAATCTGACATCGAAAAAATGCATGGGCCTAAGAGTTACAATTTGTCCTCCGTCTCTGAGTAAATAGAGTCCTGAAGTACGGCAATAGGGGGTTAAGCAGCGGTAGAACTGATCCAAGCAATGTGAAACCAAGCAATGCGGGCTGCGGTACACATAAATAAGAGCGCGATGGAATCAAAGAAATCAAACTAAGTAAGAAAATGGAATTCGAGCGGGAACTCCGTAGAAGCCGTAGGGAAACAGAGGACGAGTGCTAAGCATCTCATTGAGAAACGTCATACGATTAAGGTGGAAGACGGAAGGCGGAAGGCGGAAGGCGGAAGGCAGAAGACGGAAGACGGATTTCCACCAAGCTTCAAGAAATATTTTTTTTTTTAGTTTTCGATCATTAATTATGGGGGAGCTAAAGGGCGTGTTATATACAAAGAGTCGAATGCATGGGCTCAAATGTAAGAGGAACAAACCAACACGTGAATTGAGATTTGGCACAAAATCAGCGAGTAAAATTATATGTAGTATGTAGTGTGATATACTGTTGCTATTGTTGATATTTGATATAACAGAGAAAAAGAGAGAGAGAAAGAGAGAGTTTTTTTAATGTTGCTATTAACAGGAATTTTTTATAATTTGTTTGCTTTTGCCATCCCGTTCGCTGCGGTCACAACTCACTCAGTGGCCACTGTTTTGTTCTGTAGGGAATTGAACTACCTAGTAAGTCCTCTGTTATTCTGTTATTCTATTTTTTTATAACTTATTCTAGTTTTGACGATTTTTTTACCATAATTTAAAATATATAATCGATCCTTTGTATTGATTTCTCCTTTAAGTCCTACGGAGGATTGGATTTCTCCAGAACCCAATCTTGCACATTGCACTTGACCGATTAAAATTAACATTTACAGAAATCCATCATGGAGTTCCATTCTCTTTCGAAAAACGTTTACGGTATTTGTGGAATGTTGTGAAAATTTTACTACAAAAAAAAAAAAAAATCCCATGTAATTCCCCGATTTTGAAACACAACTACAAGTGCCCCTGCTTCCAAAAAGAAAAGTCTAATGTTTTAGTTCAGTAAAGTATTGCACTTCGGACATATAAGTCAAAAATTTATTGGCTTAGTCCAACTTTACTCAACAAACCAAAAAAAAAAAAAAAAAAATGTTTTAGTTCAAACTTTCTACTTTAATTACCGCTTTACTTAGACTTCCATAGTGACATTATTATCATTAATAGAATATGAATCAATTTCATCCCATTGTTGTTATGCTACCTTCCAGCTGTTTTACTAAAATCAAAAAATCTTGCTGATATTATGAAATCGTTGAAGAACAGAAAGTTCCCTTTCAGTTATATTCAAAGCGAATCAAGCAAACCTGCAAATGTTGTTACATCATATCGCCGCCCAATAAGTTCGCTAATTATATTCTCCAAAAAAAATGTGAAAAATTATTTCTAAAAAGAGTTGTTTCTACCGGAATTGGAAAAACTTAATATAATATGATTACGAATGAATAGCAATATGAGAATTCAGATATAATCATATCAACAATGCTTTCGTTTAGTTCCCGTATCTCGTATATAAGATGCCTTGGAAAACAAAAAATATTTTTCAGGGATACCTTTAGACATACAGCAAGCATTTGATAAAGTCTAAAAAACTACTTATAACATATTTTTATCTTATTCTAAGATAGAAAATATTACGTCTAACTATCTCCCAGAGTGACGTTTTGGATACAAATAAATGCTAAAAGCGATTTGCAGCTACGGGGAACAATCAGAAATCCCCAATATTGGGATCTTGCAAAGATATCGCGCTAAAATATTGAGGTCAACCGTCAACCGCCCAATGTCAACGCACCATGGTTTATATCTAACAAAGCTATCCATGATGACTCATCTATTGAAACGGTTAAAGATGAAATTCAGAGATTCAGCAAAACTTACGAATCGATAGTACCATTAATTAACTTAATTAGGAAGGAGACACCAAGGATAAAACTGCGTTTCTCAAACGACTGTAAGGATAACAGAAGCAACCTATTTTCATAAGGAGGCAAAGAGGCAATTGTGTCCCAACCCAAACTACTCAGGGCAAACGGCAAGAATTGCTTTTGAACTGACTCAATTGAATCTCGCATAACACCTATGGGAAGGAGATCATACAACTAAGGCATACTCAAATATTGGTATTGGTCTAACTAAGCACATGTATAGCTTTTCTGTGATGTAAGGATCCTTCATCTCTTTGGACTATCTCTTAATTAAAACCAAGCGCGGACCTACTTCCTAGTTAAAGACAGCACAATGTGCGAATTAAAAAGTGAATCTTTGGTCGAATACAATCCCTAAACCGATGAACAAATCAACGATTTCCAACTTGTGTGAATCAATGAAGTACTCAATGTACTTAATGACTTCCTTCTTAAGAAAGAAAGCTTCTTGCATTTTTTTAAATTTAATTTCATAAAATTTCACGACCACTGATACAAAAGCTGATACGATTGCGATTCCAAAGAGAACGAAGAAAACAGTTCTGGCTGGATTTAATCACCGAGGGGAGATCATTAATGTAGAAATTAAATAGAAGGGGTCGTAAGTGGCTGCCTTGAGGGACGCCAGACGTCTTGGGAAATTCATCCGAGATAATAAAGTTAAACAGAACCCTGAATGATCTGCTATGCAGATGCGAACTTATCCACTTTAGTAAATAGAAAGGAAAGCCATAGGCTTGGAGTTTGAAGATCAATAAATTATGGTTAACTTTGCTAAAATCAGTATATACGACATTCGTGTGAGAGCCACTACAAGAAATCTTGAAAATATGGCGAGTAAACTCTAAGAGTTTCGCAACTTCCTTTCCTTTCCTTTCAGGAAGCCATGCTGAAATGATGAAATATAAGATTTAATAGGATTAGATAGGACAGTCAGCTTGGCGATGCCTCACCATAATAATACCACTTGGCTCGACAGAGCATGTTTCAAGCATACATGATGGAATCCCATCGAGCTCAGGCGTAGAACTAAATTTTAGAGGCCTTAAAACATCTAAGACGTCATTTCCTGAAGTGAGTTAGGAATCAAAACCGAGTTAGTTATCAGTTAAATCGGAATTTGCACTTGAAGAATTTCGTCGGAAATACTCAGCAAAGTGAGATTTGAGGTTTCAATATCATCAGAGGACTCATAGCCGTTGAAGGAAACATGCTAAGGATATATGAAGATTTCTGTCTTGGGACTTGAAAAACTTAAAAAAATATTTAGGATTAAAAAGCAGTAAGAAGGAGTGAGAATTTTATCAACTCAAGTATAAATCTATGCCTTGCAGGAGAATAGGCCAAATAGTCGTAAGCAGAACCACATACAGAGTACGGTTGTATTGAAGTAAATTACGCTCAAATGGGGACCATACAGAGGGAATTAACTATAACATCAAGTGACTTGTGGCAAACTGAAATCCCCCCCCTCCCCGCTATGACTTTTCAGCCACATCACAAATGAGGGCAGCATGTTTCTTATAGGTGTAGATATCCGCATTTGGGGGAATGTAGGAGCAAGTTACGTATAACTGTTCATTGGCAGTATTAAGAGAAATCATGTAAACTTTTTTACTTACCATTTCGAAAATAGTTTAAAAAATCATGGTGTTTGTACACATATGTAAATAGTTGATAACTAACACAAATCCATTACAAGCTTTCTTATGTTATGTGTACTATTGTTCTCCTAGGAGCGCAGCTCAGGAATGCAATTATTTACCCTATAAAATTTATGGGATTATCCGTTGTGCACAGACTGTAAATAAAATAAATAATAAGAAAAACAATATTTAAAGCGATTGGCAAGAAAAGAAAAAAAGGAAAACTAATTGACTTTTTAATGAATACCAGCAATGCTCGTTGTTGTCTGAAGTTATGCTACTTTTCACGAATACGGAAAATCTCAAATCAAATTCAAATTTTCAATCTTCTAGGGGAATAAATCTGGAAGCTGGCTTTCTTTATATATAGGCCGATAGCTTATTTTATATCATTGATCGGTTTGGGCGTAGAGAATGGCCTGATATTATATAACTGTTTGTCAAAGTTTGTTATTTCGCTGAATCCAAGTTTAGTCCTCGAAGATCTATTCAACTTGATTTCAAGCGTGCTTTAAATTCACTTTGGCACAATGTTCTCATCTCTAAAATAATGAGTAATCGCCAGAATTTCCCTGCAAAGATTTTTAAGCAAATATTCGAACCTTTCTAAAGGACAAAGAGGAGAGAATATCTCTTCGAGTTCTGCTTCGCCTGTCCCTAAGGATCGCGTCATTTACTTGTACTATAAAACATTTTCTCTGCAGATATTCAGTAACCAAATGGATGCATATTTTCCATATTTGCTGATGGCACTGCGATCGTTCCTTCATCGCCAATCTGCAAGAAGCGCTTATTCAAATAGACGCTTTCTTCAAAATAAGGAAGATTTTATTTACTGTAGAGGGAATTCAGTCAATCTACTCATACTGTTTTCTATGAGATGTTTACAGACCGACACCCAAGTCCAGAAAAAGCATCCCCATACCAAATAATTTCCTCTACCATGCTTCACCATTCTTCCAGTGAATCTATTGTGGAATTTTTTTCCTTCTGGCAAATAAATGTATTTTTGTTTTGTCCCTCCAACGTGTATTTCCATGAAAAGCTACTAAAGTAAGTAAAAGCCTTTGACTTCTTATTGCAACAACTAGATCACATGGGACTCCCGAAATTAATTTCGACCAATGTCGACCCATGTAAAAACGCTATATGGATTTTGTAGAAGCTATGTTTTACAATTTCTACGGTATAGAACTGAAAAATATACCTCTCATCTATTTTTCTTTTCATTTATGTACGTCTTTAGTTGAATGATTCTTAATACCAGCGGCATAGGATATAAAGAGTACTTGCAGAAGGATGTGTTTAGTAAGTTATTTCTTCCTTTTTTTTTATTAAAATAAAATAAAAACAAATAAACAAGACAACAAGTGGCGCAAACTCGACCATTAAATACCCTACACTACTTCGCTTAGTACAATTATTAACCCATTTTTGTAATAACACATCAAAAATTACACATTATTTCTATGCAGAGGCATACCTTTCATGAAAGCCCGCATGTTGGAAGTTGCAGCTTAATTTGGTTCCCGAAAGATGTGACTTTTTTTAAGTTTCCGTCGTAAAAAACTAGATGTTAGACTTTCTGTCCATATACGCGCTTGCTTTTAATGATAACTCCTATATATGTTGGAATTTAAAAAATCGACCTACGTGATCCAAATTCCCTACCGTCAATTTTTTTGCTCGATCGCTACTATGGACTAAATTTCATCATAAAGTATTAAAAATGAAAACTTTTTGTTGAGGGCTTACTATTCGTGAGAAATCTTTTATGAAATGGGTTCCAAGGAATAGACCGTTGTTGTTCAAATTTGGTCGACTTATTTATACCCTACACTACTTGTGGCACAGGTTATATTAAGTTAGTGCGGACGTATGTAACACCCAAAAGGGCTTAAGATAAACCCACCTTTTATTATACCGATTTATTCAGAATCGTAATCTGAATTAACCTAAGCCTGGCTGTCCGTGTGATATCTATGCATGTAAATTTGTGTTCAAGCTACAGATCGCAATTTTTGAGAGATTTTTAAAGAAATTTGGTACAGCAACGTAGTCTGACCCAAGGATAAACGCTATCGAAAATAGTTCGGATCGGTCCACTTTTTCGATCACTCCCCATATAGCGCCCTATTCTGAAGAGTCGTTATATGGAAAAAAATTGTAATTTTCAAAATTTCTCGGCAAAAGTGGCTAAGTAGTAGTATTTCGGCATTCTAAATTGGTATGATAACTATGGACAAGCTGTGGCAATTTTGGAATTCCCTCTCATGTAATGAAAATTGAAGTTCATGCGACAAAAAAGTATAATTTTCAATCCTTCACGATGAAAATTATATCATAATAGTAATTTAAGATAAAAAATTACTGTACTAAATTTGGACCATTTCGGCCTATTTTTTGGATGCCACCCTAACAAGAATTTTCACGAAAATTCATCCTTTGTAGATCAGAAAAGTCTATGTTTTAATACATGATGATGAAAATTGACCAATAAAAATAATTTCATACAAAAATGAACTCTACAAAATTTGGACCAACTATGGCTATTTTTGGGTCCTGCCCTATGTAAGGATTAAACTTGTATTACATTAGGTTACGTTTTGGGCCCGCTTCTTCATAAATACGCAATAAAAATTTCGCGGCTGCATACTTAGCATTTTTCAGAAAATGTGAGCGGAAGAATATAACTGAGGATTTTAACAACGTGCGGCATCTTCCACATTGCATCGATGCAATAGATGGCAAACACGTAAGTGCCGTTTGCTCGCCCAAATCTGGATCTCTTTTTTCATAATTGTAAAGGTAAGCGCTTGTATTATAATATTCACTTTTTAAGCCAGTTGTATATTTATTCGTTGCCTGAAATTTTGAAATAAAAAATAATTAAAATAATACAAAATAAAAATAACATTACATTAGTAAGTCGTGAGTTTAAAGGAAATCGTTTTTATTTTTTCTTTCGGCATTTTCGTTTTCTTGTTATATCCAATTCTCTTTTTCCACGATTTTTTTTACACGAATTTGATTTAACACGAGTTCAAAAGAAAAACAAATTCTTTTTTTACGCGAATTATTTTGTTTTAACATTATTTTTAATATTCCAGGAATTTTTCTTGAATCTCATAGTGCAACGAGCGAGATATTTATTATCACGAAATCAAACACAATCTTTAATCACTGATTTCCTTCCAAAAACTACTGAATTATTAACACAGGAGACTAGAAATGATAATTCAGAAATAATTTCACAAGATGAGGATCATAATAATTCTGATGATGGCACCGATATTTTAGTCGTACGTAAACGTATGCGTTTATTGTCAGAAAGTGACAATGCAAAAAAATTTTTTTATCTCTTTATTATTTTAACTTCTTTTATATTTATGAATTTCGGATATAATTCCCTTTTTCCAAAATAGAAGTTAGTTTTTATAAAATATTTAATGAATTAAAATGTGTAAGCACGAAATAAATTAAGTGAACTCTAACAAGAGCTTTTTAATATTGTTTACACATAATTCTCCTTTTACACGAATTTTTCTTTTACACGTATTTTTTGGGAACGTATCTATCGTGTAAAAAGAGAATTAGGTGTATTTGTTTTTTACATGGAAAATCATGTGGGTGTGGACGCAATGAACCATCTCGCCTACACTCCCGCGTCTGGGGGAAACATTTAATTTATTAATTTCACAATTTTTTTAAATGCATATGTTATGTATATAAACATTTATAAATTAAATTTATTGCCCAATTGAATGAGAAATTTATAAATTAAATATCTCTCCCAGGTCTGGGAAAATTTGAGCAACCCTTTAGAATTCACGGCTTCATTGTGTCTATTTATATTGTTTCCTGTATGTTCAGGTTTTATTGCCAGGCCCGAAAACGAGGTGAAACTTCATTGCATCGGCAGCCATTGTGACTAGTTTCCGATGCGTTTTGTTTTTTTTCATACATAAGTCGCAAACGGCAGACACAATGGGAAACCGCGTTACCATATTATGAAATAAGAAAAATAAGAAATGAGAAAGAAATCGACATAAATGTGATCAAGCAATTATATGAGAAATACAAATATGAAAGTTATAGTCGATAGCGATCGAATCTTTAACCTACTATTACATACCTATTACTATTACTTACCAATATTATACAATACCTATTACTGTTATCCTAAAAATGGCGAAAACAGAGGAAAAAACTAAATTTCCATACTCTACAATATTGGGTGGGCGAGATTGATGCCTTCTATTTTTGTACAATAAAACTAGAAATTTTTATCGTATGTCTGTTGTAGGTTATGAGCAAACAAAACCCAGAAAGCCGAGATGTTACTTAATTCTTCAATACCAACCTGCGCGTAAGAACTTCCAATGTTTCTGGAGCTAGTTGTTGCATTTTTGGGACGAGGAAAATGTTTATCATAGACCTTATGCGGACAGACAGACGGACATGTTTCAGTCGGTTTAGAATTTTATGCTGATCAAAGATATACATACTTTATGGAATCTCTGAAGCTACTTTCTGGGTGTCGCAAACGTTTTGGCAAAATGAATATGCCATTCTGCCTTCGATGATTGATGTAAAAAAAAAAACTCGATAGCGTATGGCCTTAGACAGAATGATGTGCTATTCCATTCTTAATTATAAATAAGTCTTAAGATTAAAGTAATTTTGCTCGGTATCTAATTTCATATTTTTGCTCGAACCCGTAGCAACTATCGAGCTTCATATTCAAAGTGAAAATAAACTAAAATGTCGTTACATGTAATGGCGACAAGTAATTATTTTTGATGATTTTACCCTTTGATGCCATAAAATTTGGCAAAGGAATTAACGGAAAAAGCTCTAGGAATGACAAAAAATAGATATAAAGGATTATCAGAAGTCGCTTAAAAAGTCTTGTGTGTAATTATGACGCGATCCATTGCTTTTATGGCGTGGAATAAAATTATTTATTTGTATTTTTTATTTATTGAAATTTATTTGATATTTTACTGAACTTTGTTTAATGGATTTTAGGCTTTTTCATACCAATTTTTTTATCAACTTTTATATTTCATTTGTTTATTTATTTACTTTTTTCCCTCTTCTTAGCACTATTTTGTTATACATACAGCGATGATACCACAAATATTCCGTTGTAAATGCAATAAACGAAACGCCTATCTCGATATGAAAGTAATCGAGTATCGTCAACCCGAAAAGCGAACGTATCGTTCTTGTGTTTCGTAACGGGCGATAGCACGAGAACCGTAAACCGATCCTTAAATTTTGGATATGTATTCGATAGAAGAAAAGTTGTTTTCTTTTTTTTTTTTTTACATTTTCTCTAAGATTTAGCTTATTATATAAACCGATCCTTAAGTTTTGGATATGTATTCGATAGTAGAAAAATTGTTTTTTTTTTTTTTACATTTTCTCTAAGATTTAGCTTATTATGTAAACCGATTTTGGATATGTATTCGATAGTAGAAAAAATGTTTTTTTACATTTTCTCTAAGATTTAGCTTATTATATAAACCGATCCTTAAATTTTGGATATGTATTCGATAGTAGAAAAGTTTTTTTTTTTTTTTTTTTACATTTTCTCTAAGATTTAGCTTATTATGTAAACCGATTTTGGATATGTATTCGATAGTAGAAAAGTTGTTTTTTTTTTTTGTTTACATTTTCTCTAAGATTTAGCTTATTAGGGGAATATAATTTTTGCTTGATTGGAACCAGTTAGTTAAGTGGAAATAAATGTCAGTTGTGCACATCTAAAGTAGAATTAACAGTGTGAAGAAGAAAGCTAACTTCCACGTAAATTGATTATTTGGAACCCGATAAAATCAGTTCGAAATGAATAAAAAATTTAATTAACACACAACTATCCAGTCGAATGTAACGATGTAATGAATAGAAAGTCTGATACTTTCTTCTAACGTTAAATAATTAAATGGTAATTTTATAAAAAAATCTGCAATATTTCGAGAGAACCTTCGTCGTATTGTATTTACATTTCCCTTTACATATGCGTTTATTCTTATCCATCGGAACATAACACATTTTGTATATGTAATGAAGTACAAGATATTGTTCGCCACACATTTATCTTCGTTCGAAGACTTTTTTGGAATACGTATCTTTTCGTTTGATGTGCTGCCAGCAAGCAGTCCAGCAAGTGATAATGGTGTCCTATCGGGAATTGTCTCTACAAGGAAGAAACGTCACTTATTGGGTAAAGCGTAATTGTTCATATTTGAAAAGATTGTATGAAAAAACTTCATTTTCTTAAATTTTTATTTCATCGATTTGGAACGTTTCGCTTGTAAGCGATTCATCCATCCATCGGCAAATATACTATACATCTACACTTATAAACATTTTCGTTTAAAAATACAATTCAATGATTAATATGCATATATGTATATATGCATATGTTATATATATGCACAGATGTAAATATATACACACAAACGTATATATATATATATATATATATATAATACGAACGTAGGCACATATATATGCACATACTTAGATACATATATTTTACTTTGATAATGGTTGAATTTACTGACTATAACCAACAACACATGATCGAATCATCGAAGTTCAATGTTTTAATATAAATTTCTTACAATTAGTCAGGGATGCAGGGCTCGTGTTAGCGGCCACTGAACTTGAACACACACATACATACATACATACATACACACATATATATATATATATAATAATACATTATAATGTATTGCTTTATGTGCAAATAATTATAAATATTTACATTGTACAATGTAACATAAAGCAATACATTATATTGTATTGATATATATACATGCAGGTAACTGTTTGCTTTAATATAACCTCGAATTGCGATCATTGAATGCCAATACGAGAGTAACGAATTATTATTTAATTTATTATTATTTAATATTTAATACGCTTATCAACCATTATATCCCATATATAATATATATATATATATATATATATATATATATATATATATATATATATATATAACGTCATTATTAGTATATACGATTTTTATATTTATATATATTACATTATCCATAGGGATATATAATATATTAAAGAGTGTGAGACCGAAAACGGATTAACTTGAACTTATATACTTATTCATTGTTTAATTATATAGCAATATATATATATATGTATTTATATATATATATATATATATATATATATAGCTATATATAAAGCTATATATAATTCAAAAGTGCAGTATAACTGGAAACAGGCGAGAAGTACTTGTAATGCTATCGTCTATTGGTAAAGAAATGAATTCATTGTGATAATGAATGATTCTTTGGGGGGATTTGGCGTCGTTTACTTAATGTTGCGCATATATATATATATATATATATATATATATAGTGTATGTATATAATATTGTATGCATATATGCGTATGCCCGCATGATTGGGCGTACATTCGTTATGTGGATCCATTTACACGTGTTACCGTTTCGGGCGATCAGAAAAAAATTCTGAATATGTTTAGTTACATCCGTTTATTCATTATTTTACGTATTGCTTTGGCGCCAAAAATAAATCTCTCGCATTCAAGGTAGACGGTTTACAATAAAACTCACAATCAGACGAAAAGCAAACATATTTAGATTCATCACGTGATTCAAACCACGGTATTTATATTTATAATACTCAAAAAAATTTGTCTTAACGCATAATTGCAATACGATGAAGGACAAAAGCAATAATTTATTAACTACTCAAACTGAACTACGATAACTCTTAGTACACAAAAGGAAAAAAACTGCCATTAGTTCAATATAAAACATTTAAAAAAAAAAAATTATAAACAAGGAAATTAAACAAATATTTATTTTAGAGCAGCATTGAAAAATCAAATTTTAATTTTTATGTAATCCATCATTTATTATCTTTAATAATAATAATAATAATAATAATATAAAAATATGCAAGAAAATATTGATGAGGTTCTAGTTTGAAAATTTGCAAAAACATATAACTAATCGGTATAAAATGCCTTTGCGTGATACCAATAAGGTACTCATATAATAAGAGGCACTGCCCTTTTTCTACCGCGACAATTTTCCGATGCTTATGCCCCTTATAAGTCACTTTGCAAACGCTTTCTTTAAAACTCCTTATATTAAACAGCTCTTCGTAGCTCATTCGTCAATTTTTTTTATTTTCAATTGTATGCGTAAACGATTGGAATACATTATGCGTAGATCGTTTCTTCCGTTTGCCCAATAAACATATCTACATATGTAAGGTCGTATGCTTACGTCGCTTGCAAACGCATGCAGCAAACTGTATTATATGTTGGTGGCTGAGTGAGAAAAATGAACAAAGACCCAAATGCATACATTTGTGACTGAATATAACGGTCAAAAGAAATAAATAAAAATCATCGCATCGCAGAAACTTCGAATATATATACGATAGGGTGAATTTTGTATACCCGCCATTTAAATTAAATATATTTTTTCCAGATTCAATTTACATTATTCGGTCTGGCAATAGTGCTGACAAACACTAAGATTAATACGGCGTATGAGTTACTCGTAACCTCGTATGCATACATATATGCGTGATGGGTCATTCAGGGAATGTGGCCTGGAAATTGTGTGTCTGATCAGTGAGTGTTATAGCTTTGCCGATTGCACCGCAATGCTAATTAACGTAAGATCCGCCGCACTGGGAATTGAATCAGGATATGTACGTATGTTCATTGTCCCGCTTCTTATCTACTAGACTATGCGGTACGTATAATCTTCAATTTGGCTGGGGCTGGGGCAGGGGTAGCAGTGGGCCCGCTCAACCGATTTGATTGGTGTGATTTGTGTTCTTTTTTAAAATCCTTACTAATGCCATATCCGTTCATAACGCTTAGTCGAGCAAAAACGCATGACAAACTTCATCTACAATTAACGAAGAGGTTTTGAAGTTTATTTAATGCAACTGCAAATTATCCTCATAGAACTACTTTTTTCTTTAAATTTATTATATTATTAAAGTCTTAGGCAGGCAGGCAGGCAGGCAGGCAGGGTGTAAGAATATGTGCCCGATTTCCACTATGCACATAAATACAAATGAAGTGAGATAAACTTTATTCACAAGCAAATCATAAAATTTTAAAAATAAAATAAACATATATACGTGAAGACGTATATAACGTATATAATATACATTTACGCAGATATATATATATATATATATATTTATATATATATATTGTATATAAAACAACAAGAATCAAGGAGAATCGCACACGCAAATAAGCACAATGTATATGTGTGAGAAAGAATAATCAGTGAATATCCAGAACTGACTATAAAAGCTAAAAATCATTTAAAACTCGAGTTTAATAACATAAAAGCTGCGCGAGTGTCAAGGTTGACCGCTGTTTAAACGAATTAAATATGTACGTATGTGTTTGGTTTGTTGCTGTTTTATTTTGATAGAAGGCAGAATCGAAAACATGTTGATGCAGAGTTATTTGTTATTCATGTATATTTCTAGGCATCTACTTACCTGTGTTTATTGTCAAAGAACATATGAGCGCAGATAAATGGCAAATAAAAATGGATTGTCAGTGAAACTATAATAATATGTTTATGAGTGTATGTAATTATGTGATAAATAATAATCAAAAATAATTTGATGCTCTTTTTTTTTTTTTTTTTACTTAAATACCGGTAAAAGAAATAAGAGAGAACAAACATGAATACGAATCTACACGAGTTTCATCTAAACTGCGTACTTAAGTACATTAAAACTGACTGCTGCTGTTAATCTTGTGTTAAGTTATGAGCAGACAAGAAAAAAAAAAAAAAACAATTTTAGGCAAATGTGCAAGGAGAAAGACCGAAAGTATACTGAACTTAGAGCACCGGCGCAGAGTTGCCATCGTTGCTTATCGTTCATTATAAAAACCGCCAATTTTAAGTATAAAATAAAAAAAAACATATGCTTATGCTTTTTACATATGCTTAAAAGCAAATCGATAGACACCTCCACCGCATAGATTGGAATCTATTTTGCAATTAAATTTAATTTACAAGAAGTTTTGGAATTTCGCAGAAATATATATTGTGTATATAGGCATCCAATTTGCATGCCATTTTGTAAGATGGTTGAGTTATTGAGCTGTGATCTAACTGGAAACTCTTATACAGCTTTGGCAAATGTATGCTTAAATTGAAGTTCAATATGTTTTTTCAGATAAGTATAAGTTGTTGGTCAAACTAATTTGAAGTTTTTAATTAGGATTTCAGAGAAGAGACATCCTATTTTCATGCACTTCACAGTGTCACTAGTATTAGTCATTAGTGTATTCTATTTATACTCCGTACAGTTTGTTTTGTTGTCCTTAAAATATTTTACATTTCTACAGAGACAAAAAAGTTCTCGAAAAAAAATGTACTTTTAAGTAAAATCATGGTTTTTGAAAATTGTAATCAGGAACGCCCAGTGCAAACACTGATGAGTGTCCAATGAGAACAACTGATATGCCAAGTTTTTCTTCACTTTCTCTTTCTATAAATAATCCCAATGGCTGTGATTTCAGTGTGCGGTACAAAATGGGAAATGATTGAAGAACGGTTATAAAAATCGTGATTATTTTCATCAACATTGACATGTTTGGCCCATCTATCAGGAAGTAATCGAGAGATCTCTTTATCACTCTGATCAAAATGAGGATCTGAAAGATATTGATTATTATGCAGCCATGGCCTTAATCAGCGATTTTAAAATGAAATTAGAAAACTAACACACACGTGATATAAATATATCTGCATCTGCGATTGTTTTTGCAATTCCTTACTCTAAGTCTAGCCTCTACTAGGCTTTGTCTGTGTCCACATGCGATGTGGAGTTATTAAATGTTCAGACATAGCCTAAAAGAGGTTAGGTGAAGCAGGAAGTAAATCGACTTATCGTTACTTTAACATTGCAAAAATTCGAAACTCGCGAATGAAAGATGGGAAAGTGCACACAGCTTAATAAAGAAAAGTAACGCACAAATAAACAAATACACTAATAAACGTTAAGGCAAGAGAGCATACGTAGTAATCAACAGTAAGAAAACAATGATAAATGAATAAAGCGATAGTGTACAATCAGGCCAATGAACGTCAAGACCGAATGGAAAATTATCAAGGCTAGCCAAAACAATAGCAACAAAACATATGAGAGAATGAATTTATATGTAATTACTTCTTAATTTGAAAGCTAGATCTGGACCAGTAAATGAAAACAATTTAAATGATTTGAAAGTAAAATGCACTCAGTAGTGATGGAGTTGGTAGGCACACGCCAACGTATACGTTGATGTGATACCAGCTGATCATGCGCTAATACTCTATGTAGAACTTCGAGTTCATTTACATTGTCTCCAGATATACGCTGTACAAAGCCCACCTAAATAAGAAATTGAAAACTTTTGTAATCGCTTTCTCGACCTTTTTACAGGCTTGAGAATTCCAAGGGTGCGCTGCCCAGATAGTTTGGTCGAAGGTAAAAAACGAAACAACCGAGGAGGTGAGAGCACAATGTACGTAATGTGGGTAAGTTAATAATGGAAATTTTTTTATCATTAACTGGAAAGATTGGAGGCCGTATATCACACAGCATTTTTTCCGATTATCGAAGGGCTTAGCGCGCAAGTATTACAAACTTAAAAAAAGAGAAAAAAGAGAAAATTATATACATTGACTCCTACATGTCTCTTGGAGAGAAATACATCTCACAGAACATCAAACGTTAATTGAGGATTCAACGTTGGTTTTTAGTTGCCTGCTGTCTGCTAAGTACTGAATCTTATTGCTTTTTTTTTTTTTTTTTTTTTTTTTTGGTTGTTAAGTAAAGTTAGACTAAGACAATAAATTTGTGACTTATATGTCCGAAGTGCAATACTTTACTTATTGCTTTCTAAATTAAATGATTTTATTAACAACAAGTCTATCGTCAACGTAAGCACAATATAAAAAAAAACGTTACTACCTTATATGCAACTCTATTTTTAAAAATCCTAAAATAATATGAAATGAAACCAAAATTTTGTATTTTGTATTGCATTATATATGCAGTTGTGAAAGGTGTATGCAAATATCTTGCAAAGTTTGCAAGCATCATTTTCGTGAAGAAACAAAAGTATTCAAAAATACAATTTATACAAAATCGACAAAATGAACTAATTATTGATAATAATTGTTAAAAGATTTTTATGCATTTTACACACCCCTGATATATTATCAACGGAACGAAAGACGAGAGAAGCAAAAAACTTGACAAAATATTCACAAGTCGAGTCATTTTTTAATTCATTTGACGTTCTATGTTTTTATTATTTAAAAAATAAGGTTAAATGATTTTTATGACAACTTTCTGAAACAATCGTCTGAATTAAGTAATTTTTGTTCTTACGTCATTTAATATTTTCATTTTTATTGTTATTGTTAATTATTTCAAATTTTCCTTGCCATTTTATGTCTTTATACGTTAAACTTCTTTTCAAATTTTATAAATAATCCTTTCCATAATCATAACGAGATCGGCGTTATCAATTTTTTCTGAGTATCATCTTTATACCGCTATGCTATCAACTATAAACCCAAAAGAGCAATTCATATTAAAAACTTATTATACTACTGGATAGGATTGCTCCGGCAGGAAGATACGCACTACCCATCGGAATGCCGGAGAATGCCTACCTGCCTGACTATCTGCTGGGTACGGGCCTTCGGGGAGTATTCGTGGAGGCTGTGGTTACCCCAAAGTTTCGCGGGGAGCTATTTAAGAGGTGCTTAGATAGGCCTCGACGCAGACTACTAAGCGAGAATTTGGCCCACATCCATTTTCTATTGCGGTACTTCAGGGTAGCGAGGCCCCCTTCAATGGGGATTGTCTCTCTCCCTGAGGGGTCGTCAATCAATTACCTTTCGATTGTCAATGGTTGTAGGNCGATTGTCAATGGTTGTAGGCAACCCGCAACCCGTCTGATTAAGGTTTCACACCAGGTGCAGACGTAAAACACACAGACATATCTATACTACTGGATATATTGATCTTGTTGGTAACCAGGCTTAATTCACTTACCTGTAACATATAAGAAAAAAAGTCTTAACTTTTTAAATTTTCAGAGCAAAAAGCAATTATAGAGTAAGATTCGTTCCTTAGAATCTAGAAGCCAACGCTAACGCAACGATAAATTAATTGATAAGAAGAAAGAAGAAATATGTGTTGATCGGACTAAGGATTGTCAACTAACTTTTTCAAGCTTAGAAGAACAAAATAAATACTGAGAATACCAATTGCAAAGAAAGTCAATCTTTTAGTAAAAGGTAACAAATATGTAAACAAATTTAGATAAATAATTTCTTCCTTTTCTTTCTATTTTATTTGTCTAGTTATGGAGTCATTGAAAAACATTAAATATATTGAGGTGCGTGTATATATATATCTGAATATGTACATTATGCTAAACAATCTCAAATCAGATTGATTGAGAAACGATTACATATTAACAACAGATAAAGGGGATTTACGTGCTCAAGCTTATGCCGTGAAGATCATCACCCTATATTTACACAATAGAATAAATTAACAGAAACTCTGCTAACTATTTAAAAAGTGTACGCGTTTATTGCAGAATCAGCTACGAGAAGTGTCTTGTAATTTATTAAGCATTTTTATTATTGTTGCTTTAAATTCTTATATTCGTTACACAGCCTTTAGCGGAAAATCAAGTGGACCCTACCTTTGGACCTTAAGCAGTATATGGCATTCGTACCACAAATTCGCGAAAAATTTGAATTTTCTATGAAATATATCCGGAACGAAAGAGTACTTTAATTAAGACAACCCATTATATTATATATTTTGGATGACGGTTCTATGTCTTCCAAATCTAGAGCTATATTTTAACTTTCATTTATTATTAGAAAGCCGCCGTTTTATTTAACGGCATATCAAAAATAGTTTTGTTTCTTTCTTTTAATATTAGTCGATGCACTTCAGCTTATTTATTATATTCACTTTAGCCACTAAATTTATTGTAGAAACTTTTTCAACATTACATTCAAAATAATCTTTAAATAATTCGTTTGTTACGCGGAGAAAATGTAGATTTAAATTAACTATAACGGTAGCGAGATTTTTTTAACTCAATAAATATTTACTGGCAGTACATATATTCTTTGCTAATCCAAAAGATTAATTGAGACACTTGCGTCAAAAGATATTCTTTGCGATATTCTGAGAGATATTCTGTTTCACTTGTACTTAGAAACTCAAACGTACCACACTGTTAAGACAGTAAGATCAGCTAAATCAGAAGATAAGCTAAAACTAATGATGATAAAACCATTAATGGAAGTTAATTTTTTCACGATTTTATAATAAACAAAAAAAAAATACGGGCAATCAAATCTACGAAATATGAACTCAAATTTACCTTTCACTTGCCTTTTTATTTATCTTTTCGTTTTCTTCTGCTATCATAAAGTAATAAAGTCAAGTAAGTGAAACAACTATAAAGAATAACAAAAATTTCACATAATATTTGGATTAAATATTTTCTTTCTTTGAGAAACGTTACCATAGTTTTTTATATTGCCTAAGTGAGTAATATTTGTCAGCTTTTCTGGAATATGATGCAATTTATTGAAGATAATAATATTCGATATGTATGGCGATTTTCAATCTCTTAATTTAATTAAAAATGAATTGTGATAACAAAATTTTATTTATTTCTCCCTGTATGTGTTAAGTTGAAATTAAAACATTGCGGAGATGTACTTTTGTAAATAAATTATTAAAGAATTTCTCTACAATTTTGAATTGACTGATATTTGTAGCATGTTCAGTAAGTCAGAGAGTGCACACTGTCATCTGAATTATTTTATTTCCTATACTTTTTGATATCAATTTATGATAAATCGAAATTAGAGAGAAATGACTGCGGAGTCGAATGAAAATTTTAATATAACCGGACACGTACAGCTATCAAGCATTGAAATATTATCCACAGTTTTAAGTTTGTGTGCTAATGCAACATTTTCCATCGCATCTCTTCGTAATTTTTCATTATGTCGGAACTTCACTTCTTTACCGGAATTTCCGTCAGCATTTATGTCTGCTTCCAAATCGATTTATTGTCTAAACACATATAAGATTTTTATGCTCATTATTTGGATTTTAGCTAACGAGCTCTTACAATTTATTTTGTGTCGAGGGCATCGTTCGAAATCTGCTTCTGGTATACCTGGTAAACATATCCTGTTAAGCAAATAATGAATGAAGCGACGGTAGATATTGTTAATGCGGTACGATTTTATTTTATAATCAATGCACAAATTTGAGCTGAAATAATGAGAGGGTGCAATGCTTTTTATGAAATTCGCATACTCATCTATTTGATGATGTTTCGGTTGTTATATTAAATACAAAGAATTTGTTGTTGTTTGGATTATCACATTGTTTTAAATTCCTTAAATTTTATTTGAAGAAAGCGAAAGGAAGGATTTTATGCAATTTCATAATCACGATTATCGAGGAGCAGACTAAGTCAACAGATATCTCTTTATTGCGTTTAATATTTTGTTTCGTTTAGATTTGTTATTTTCACTCAGTTCCTCCATTTCATGTGTGGTAGAAATGATATGAAAACTAGACTATATCGGAATAAGAAACAGGAACGGGAGATATGAAATCCAAGCACGTTGTGCATGTAATCAATATATACCGTTTTTGTTTCTATTTCGCGACAAATTTTAATGTCTGCAATACATTCGAAAATTTTTGTTGCGAAGTAAGCAACCCTCTAGTTGCTTGCTTGTTTATAACACAATTCCGTTCCTCTGTTGTGAAAATTACTCTCCTTCTGCCTTTTTACTATGGTATTATTATTTAAAAAAAAAAAAAATAAATATTTTTTTTGAAAAATTATTCGGTTTATTGAGTTAGTGTACACAAGTATTTGAATTATGAAGTGTTTTAGATTTTGTTGTGTTTCGATTTTTTCATGCCCATATAATTTTCTCATTTCAACAGCAACACAGCAAAAGACTGCTTGCTGTTATGTTCTCGTATAAGAGTTTCGTGTTTGCTTAGAGCGAACATATAAAAAAAAAATTACTTTTAATTAACTCTAGAAAGCTATAAAATGGTGCAGGGAAAATATAAAAAAGTAAAACTTCCTGTTAGCGTACAAAAGAAGCAAAAGAATGCCGGTAATGCCGCCTTTACTAGAAAAGCAAGTAAGTGTTTTAGAGGTCGTTTATTTAAGACTTTATTTAAGACTACATTTTTTTGTTTTGGTAGACGCTCCAGTTAAGATGAAAAAAACCAAATTTTCTGAAAGCAAAAAAATTAAGGACGTCATATCGAAATCAGTTAATAAGGCGGTGGAAAGTGAAATGCGTGCGCGTGTTGCAGAAAGTACGATCAATTTGAATAAGACTCAACGGGCAATAGCGCAACATCGTAAGAACACCAAATCTTGAAGAATAGCAAATCCAATCTAATTTGTAGTTTACACTTCTTATTTATAAATATTGTTGTATTATAAATATGCCGGCTTAAAAAGTTTCCATAAAATATTATAAATTTGCTAATTTTACTTTCGGTTTGTTTAGGTATTTGGTATGCTTCACAGAAAGAGCATTTAGAACGTATGTAACGTACTCGCAATCTCAAATCGGTGTGGAAAATGCAATGATGTCAAAGTTTTGTCAAAATGAACAAAGTTGATCTTACACTTTAGGTTGTGTTTTTTATTTATTTAGTATATAACCGATATTTGGACGTATGATGTAAAACGTCGCCTCCCGTCATATGTGATAATATATGTTCGTTCTATATTGTAAATGCACATTTTATACACTTTTCTTTTAAAACGCTTTTGCTTGCACGCCTTCTGTTCATTTTTCCCTTGAAAAAGGCATTTATTGAGAAAAATTGGTATAATCTATGTTGATAAAAATACTTTCCATCATTTTCTACATCTCTTTCCCATCTTTCTGGCAAGGTGGCGATACCGCGACGAAGTAACGATATTGCTATTTAATCATCGATCTACTTTAGCATTTTGAAACGACGTGCCAGCCGAGCCATGCTGCATCGATCGGAACAAGTGGTGATCAGAAGGCGCTATGTCTGGTGAGTACGCTGGGTGCGGCAGAACTTTCCATTCGAGCTGCAACAGTGTATCCTTGACAAGTCTTGCAAAATGTGGCCGGGCGTTGTCATGTATGAGGACGACTTTGCGTCTGTTAACCGCTATTGCTGGTCTCTTTTGCAACAGACATCTGCAGTAATAGTTTCATTCGGTTTTAGCATTTCTTAATACACTACACCGTGCTGATCCCACTATATGCACAACAAAACTTTACGGCCATGAGTGTTCCGCTTCGATGTCGATGTGGATGGCTCTCTTGGAATATCACCCATGACTTTTTGCGCTTGGGTTTGTCGTGGTAAGCCCACTTTTCATTGCCAGCCACAATACACCACAGAAAGCTCTCTTCTCTCAATTCGTCTAGACACAGTTGATTCATCAACTGCTAAGCTGTTCAAATGTTCTTTGACAGCTTGAGCTGGGTTTTCGAACTTTTTTGGTCCTTCAGGCCGTCCTTTGTCGTTGACATCAAAATCACCACTTTTAAACTGTTGGAACCAAAACCAATAATTGGGATATGATGATGAAGCAACATCACCATAAGCATCTAAACGAGTTTGACGGGCAGCAGATTTCTTCAAATCAAACAACAAAAGTAATAGATGTCGAAAATACAATTATGAGAGTACCACGATTAGCGTCTGCTTACACTGAATTACTTAATAATACCAAATGGAAAACTGTCATCATTGAATTTAACCCTTATGTACATTCATCCATCGCATTATTTTATCATTTTCATCAATTGATATTGCGGATCAAACTACATGCACACGCCTAATATTTTTTAGCTTCAAACTTTGTCTAAACATTGGAAGCTCTTGCACGCCGGTGGATATTGAATACAGGCCCAATAGTCTGAAGGACGCGGCTGCAGTAGTACGTACAGTGAGAACAGCTCTGTTTTTCAAAAAGCATAAAAGATTTTTTAATATTAGTGTGTATCAGAATTTATTTTTTTTAAATACATCTATGTACTTGTCCGTCTGTTCGTCTGCCTAAACGGTGGTAATTTTCTTACTTATTTTTATTTCACGTTAAAAACAAAAATATTCGTACTGTACAAATGTAATTGATGGCCAGAGCCTAGGCTTGATGGACGCAAAAGTATGTCGTGTGTTCGAACATTTTATGGTCACCGATTTTATCTTAAACCTCGCGCTCCCCAAAAAGACGAAAAAATGAAATTTCGAAATTACATAACGCTAGGCGGACGCGGCCAATTTTTCCATATTTGTACAGGCATTGTACCGATGCCAATCACCGATGACTTCATTTTTACAATACACGATATTGAACATATTGTGTTAAATATTTTTCTTTTTCATTTTTGTTAAATTCCTTTTTTTTATTTATTTCTTATTTATTTATTTTATTTACATATGAAATTCAGTTAACATAAATTATGTTAACCGTTATCAATAACGATTGAAACGTATTTAAAGAAGAATGAAGAAAAAGTAAGAAAATAAAAGAACAAAATTCATGTACAAATAAACACCCAAAAAAAAAAAGAAGAAGAAATATAAAAGCCTGTACACACCCATAACCGGCGTAAATGCTTGTTAGAGATGAATCCCCCCGAGCGCCAAGGAGAGTTGATTTCATAGTTTGAAATGAATCCAATATTGAGATTAAATTAAATATCATTTTGATTTTTGCAAAGGACTCTAAAAGAATTGAAAAGCTCGTAATTATATATACACTGACTTTACACTTTAAGAAAGTGAAATTCGTAGAGGAACAGTTCGGGACATAGAAGTAATGTCGGCGGATCGATAGTATTATTTATTAACATAATTAAGAAGGAAGCGTCAAGGATAAATGTATGTGTTTCAAGTGACGGCAAGATTAGCAAAAGCAATATATTTTCGAAGGAGAACAAAGAGACAAGCGGGTCCCAGACCAAATTCGTAAGGGCAAAGAGCAGGAATTGCTTTTGAATGGATTCTATTGAATCTACATAGTGTCTGTAGAAAGGATACCACACAACAGACGCATATTCAAGTATTGCTCTCATTAAACTCATACATAAAGATTTTGTAACTTAAGGGTCGTCCAGCTCCATAGACTATCGTTTAATAAAACTAAGCATTGATTTAACTTTATTTACAGAGAGATCAATGTGTAAAGTAAAACGAAGCTTATAATCGTATAAAACCTTTAAGTCCATGAATGAATCTACATTTTCCAATTTTTGTGAATTAATGAAGCAATTAATAGCAAATAGTTGAGAATGAAAGCTTTTTATAATTTAATTGCTTTAAATTTAATTTCATAAAATTTACAAAGTACCAGGTTGTCTAAGTCAGATTGAAGTATACACGAGTGCGATTCCAAGGAAAGAGAAGATAACAGTTTAACTTCGTCAGTGAGTCGTTAAGATATGGTTGTGCTTAATAACCGAAACGAGATCCAGATAAACAGAAAGGGTCCTAAATGGCTGTCTTGAGGGACACTCAGGGACGTCACAAGGAGGTGGTGAAGTTGAACTGAACCTCAAACGATCTGTTATGAAGATAAGAGCTTATCCATTTCAATAAGTACAAAGGAAAGCCAGACACCTGGAGGTTAAAGATCAATAATTTATGGCCAACCAAGTCAAACGCTTTACTAAAATCAGTGTATATGATATCCATGCGAGAGCCACTAGAGAAAGTCTTGCAAACATGGCATGTAAACTCTAAGGAGTTCGTAACGGTTGATCTTCCTTTCAGGAAGCCATGCTGCAACAGTGAAATATAGAATTTGACAACGAAAGTTATTTGCTGAGCAACAGTTCGTTCAAAAAATTTAAGTAAGACGCTTAATTTGGCAATACCTGTGTAGTTCCCGACCCCTGCTGCTCTTCTAGCGCAAAGAGAAAGCACCCGTTTTCAAAGAAAGAGCAAAAGTCCCGGAGATAACATCACTTAATTCCTCAGAGCATAACTTGAGTATACATGATAGAATACCATCAGGCCTAGGCGCACAATTACATTTAAGTGACCTTAAATCTTGTAATACGTGCCTGTTTAAAATGACTACGGACTCGAAATCGAGTTTGTGATTTGATATGGGTAATTACAAGTTAAATTGGAACCAGCAGTAGAGAAATTTCGACGAATGTATTTTAATACATTAAGCTTCCGTGTTCGGTGTCAGTCTTGACACAAATATTGCTTGCCGGGGCAGGACTGTCAAGGAGACAACATTCATTTTTCTGGGACTTGGGTTGAATTTGACTGTTAAGAGGAGACGCCCTTGTCGCATCTGGGCAGCTAATACCAAAGAGGCTGCTAGAATTAATAGTCTTGTCAGCCAAGTTTTCGATGAGACCGGTATTGATGTTATTTAAAGATAAGTTTGAAGAATTCACTGGACAGGTCCTCGAGTATCGTCGATGTCTGTAAGGAACGGCGTAGGCCAACGCGGACAGATATATGCGGAGCAGAAGGTGAAGGACCGCAACCTACGCTACAGGTTGGCATCTTACACGTTGGAAGAGAAGATGCGTGGTCTAAGTTTTCATCAAACTTCATTTTAATTTTTTCAGATTTTCCGCACAGTGTTCCGCACGAGTTCTTTACTTATTTCAGAAAAACCTTTCCTTATCTCAATGAAAGGTTTATAAAAATCGATGTCCCGCTTTCTACACTCGGAATATGATCAACGTAACTCTTTCGATGGATCCAAGACTGCGTCTACAGTAAGGCCAGATATACCAGCACATTTGGCATGACAGTAATGCTCACAAAGCCTACCACTAATGGATCGATCAGAGTCAGGACCTGTTTTGGTTGACATGGTGCAAATAACCACTCCGTGTTGAAAGGCAGAAAAAAACAAAATTGAATTTATGAAGAGGCAAACAACCAAAACAGCTTCTTCTTGACGAGAACACTAAGTGCTGATTACAAAAACCAAAAGGCAAAGTTCAATATATTTCACTATGGACAGCAATTTTATAATTGTCTAGGCTTTAAAATCGTTTAAAACAATAAAATAAAGAAAGAATTATAAAATTTATATGCACAAGATCGAAAAACACGGCCACAGCATGCGAGCAGAGTTGCCAACTCTATAGTCATTTATATCTAGGAATAGAAAAATAGATGCATCTTATAGAGAATTGATCGAAGTAAGGTTCATGCATGTTATTTTTTAAGTTGCATAATTTGAGCGGCTAAATAACATTTCCAGGTTGTAACGTAAGAAAGAAAAAAGTTTTTTCGCTAATTGTGGCCAAGAGTATGCTTGTGTGTGCCGGCGTGCGGGTAAAAATAGTAAAGACAAGAAATTTCTATCGTTCACAATGGGTAGTGAGCAGGCACTCATACATTTTTGCTTAGAGAAACGAAGTTGCGTTCACTTTGGCGCATTACTGCGTGTGCTCCGATCAGCTTAGCCCATTTCCAATAGCAACCTGCGTGCAGAGTCTTCCAAGAGTTCTACTAAATTTGTAGATTTGTAGAATTTCATTTTGCGACGATGGGCGTGTCAACAACACATTCCACACAGACACACGGAAGGACAGACACGGCTTAATCCATTCAGATTTTCATGCTTACGTTATACTTTATAGGGCCTTTGAATCTGATTTTTGGGTGTTAGATATATTATTAGAAAACAAGTCCATGCCCACCCATTCAAATGCAATTTTCTATAATTATTCTATAAAAAATGTTTGAACATTAATATGAACAGTTGCATACATAATCTTTTCCTATACATTGATGCAGCATTGCTAGATATGCAAGCGTTCGTCCTTAAGAAGAATAATATTTTTTTACAATTCATTTATTTATTTACGGGTTTATTCCGAACTCAGTTGCGCTATTCTAGTAACTACGAAGTCCTCTAAAGATATGTATTTATATTTATTTCAAGGTGATTTCATGCGGGAAAACGGTTACCGTAATATAATTGTGTACGCCTATACGAACAAAAAGGTCATGGAGAAAAATAAGAAAAATCAACCCCTGTCTCTTTACTTTCTTCATATGTTGCATATAAGAAAATAAGAAAATAGTACTAAACACAAAACAACAAAAGATAAAGTCAAGGGAACGCCTTTTAATTTTATGCAGATGGTTGAGTGAACATGCAAATATATATGCAACGTATATGTATTTGTCTTTAATTATTGCATTGGAAAAGCTATTAAAGTGCATATCCAGGTTAACATGGGTTAATTCAATGTTCTATGCATAGTCGTCTATGTGTCTTACACTGTTATTAGTAATTATTAACGCATTCGTTCTACTACCCTTTAATTTTCCAATTATTTCTACTATGTTTTCTTCCTACTTAAAGGAAGCAACTTTGTAAAGGTTGAACGTACATAAAAAGCATACATGCACAGTAAAATAAAGCTTCCTTCTACGTACGTATATAATCTTTCGCAATGCGGTAAAAAGAAGCTATTTTTTGATTGATTTTAAATTTATCGTGAAAAAGTGCTCTTAAAGTTCTTATAACACCTGTAGCTGTTTCATCAATTGTCACAATATCGGAAAATAGAAAATATTACGCGCGAAGATATCATTTATTTACATTCGAGAGCAAAACAATCACACACTTTTTATATTTTCACTTCGAACCTAAGTACTTACGAAATTAACTTTAGGTTGCAAACATAACTTAAATTAAACTGAAGTACACATTGTTAGCTTTTGAAAAAAACATAATGCCTATCCTTGACCTTCAAAATGATTCCAGTAGCAATAAGACAATAGAAATATCCAAAATGGACCGTTTCAGGTAGCACCGTTTCCGCTATTTCGAACAGATATAAAAGGATAATAGAACAATAAAATTGCTAAAAAAATATTTCTTAACACGGTGTGTTACCTTCGCTGGTCAGAACAAATAGATTCCATTCGATTTTTCATCGAATAAAAATGTTTTTTACAAAACCCAGCGGTATCTTATCCCATTTTTCTTTAATTGCGGTTCGAATATCTCTGAAACTTGTATACACCGTGTTCCTTGGCTTGTAATTGTGTTTTCAGCCCGACCCATAGGTGCTCAAAGGGTTTGAGAGGCTGCGAACAGGCCACGCCACTACGGGCACATCGATCTTCTTCAGTTAGTGGCGCACTACAGCAGCGGTATGTGGTCTTACGTTGTCATGTATGAAAGTGAAATTTGAGACAATAAATCCCGATAAAGACCGTACGTGCTCTTCTAGGCTGCCTTCGATGTAGCGTTGGTCGGTCCGCTTAGCTGACGGTCAGCATTGGTCCCTGTGATGAAGACAAGTTCGGTTTCCGCTTCTAGTGACATGCCTCCCCTTATCATCAGAGATGCAGCATTGTATGAAACATCCACTGGGTCTTCAGTGGACTCCTTTCCTACCGTCTATTGATCCGTAGTTCAATTTACACTTGCTCGAGCGAACTGAAGGCGTGCTTGTCGGCGGGCTGGGGTCAACTTTGGGCAAGCTCCTGGTCTGTGCGGTGTTAGAGCTTCTTCGGCTAGTCTTGTTCTAGTTGTCCACTACTCACTGACTTCCACTGCTCTAACTTTCCGTAGCTGCTCCTCGAGTTGAGCTGCATTCAACCGGCGATTTCGTAGAGATGTTGCGACAAGTAAACGGTCGTCACGCTGTGTTGTATCATGTTAACGGTGATTATCTCGTCGCCGAATATAGCCGAATATAGAAACTTCCAGACTGTGAGTTGGTATACAAACGATATCATTTCTATCAATCCTTATCCTTTCATGTCTGCTGTAATAATTTTGAAGGTCAAGGGCAAGCATTATGTGTTCTTCAAAAGCTAACACTGTAAACTCAAATTTAATTTAAATTATGATATAAATATTTTTCAAATGAAAGCGATCTTCAATAAATTACCATTTAATTTTTTTCACCATGCCCCTTAAATAAATAATATATGTATCATACTTGGTAAATATGTGCGATATTTCACTGTACGAGAAAAAAGCCATTAGTGCAAAACGCAACATAAAAAGCATAGGAATTCTGACGGAAAAGATAGTTTTTATCTTCATTTAGATTTTTATCCATTCTATGTCCGGATGTGATCGTTCAGTGGCGCCTGAATGCACAACAACAAGATCAAGAATGACATGACTGAATGATACGATCAAAACACAACTCGGATTACTTTCATTCGGCAAGAAAGTGCAAAAGTTATTTAAGCTTAACTCGCTAGGCATACTCGCTTTTAAATTTGGCATATGCCAAAAATGAATGAAAACACCTGCTCTTTTTTTTTTTTTTTTACAAAATCTGTTTCTTAGAAAACTGTGCAAAAAAAATATTGTGTAAATAAATATATGCGGCATATGGTAAATTTCGAGATATGTTTCACAATCCTAAAAAATCGTGGAAGATAAGAAGAAACTGTAAATATTTTTCTAAAAAAAAAGTGCAAAAAAAGTAATTAATTAATTAAATCTATTAAAATCTATTTAATTTAAAATCTATTTATTTAAAATCTATTTAATTTTAATTTTAATTAATTAATCTTAATTAATTTAAATCTATTATTAATTAAATCTATACTAAATATTTATAAATAACAAAAAAAAACAATTCATTTTTATCATAAAAAATATAAAAACAATAAAAAAATTAAAATTAGTGTAGGATGAAAGTCCACTTCATATATACAACATATAAAAATTGAAGTTGAAATTAGGAATGAAAATCAATTTCGTAACTATTCATCGCTATTTGGCAACAAGCGTGCATATGTATTACGGATTGGCCCAAAAATGCTATCATCATCAGTAGATATGTCGAATATGATCATCAAATATTAGAACTTCATTAAAATCATTCATTGCATCCTACGAACTGAAAATGACATAACGCAAAATAAATACTGAATAACGGAGTACTGTGTGCAGGTCGGGATAAAGAAAAAAGTGATCATAAAATTCGCATCATCTCCGTAGTAGATCAAGTCACTAACTGGGCATAAATCGATCAACCATTAGTCGCGATATTTTTTCCAAATTATATTTTATTGTTACACACATATATAAGTTTCTGTAGGACGCTGTCAAAAAATTGAAAACCAAAATTTTTTTTTTTTTTTTTTTTTTATATTCATGTTAAAAAAAAAAAATTTGTGTAAAAAATTGTATTTGTTCTTATTGATAAACCGGACTATTTCAAAACGTGTAAAAAAGGACTGTGTAGAAAAGTATTGGGTGTAGATTGCAGCAACATTCCCACAAGAAAATTGTTATATGATGCACTTGGCGAAATAATCGAATAAGTAGGTAGGTAGGTAGGATAATCGAATAGTAGGTCGCTTCGTATTAAATGATGACCTCGGTTCTACTTTTGAAAGGGGAAATAAAATTATATATAAATAAAAAAATAAATAAAATTATGGAATTATAAAATAAATAATAATAATAAATAATAATAATAATAATAATAATAAATAATTATAGATAAAATTATATATATAGTAATGGCCAAGATATCTCCCTCGTCATAAGTAACATAGCATTGCAAGAGATCAACATTAAGCCAATAAAATGGGTTGCATGTAAACTGAGTAGCAACGCAGCGCTAGAATACATTTAGCGTGAGTTTTACAAGAGTTTCTGTTCTAAATTTGTCCCGTTGTCAACATTATGGCAAAGGCAGGTGCCAGCTTTCGTACGGAAGCTCGATATGCGATTAGATAATAAACTTATAGCAAACTTGTGCTGCTAATTCGATTAGGGAAAGTGTTTGCTAACCGAGGTGGCTTTTCTAAACATTTATGAAAAAGTGATTTACTATCGAATCTGGCGGGGAAGTGTTCAAAGAAGCACAAGAAAAAATGTGCGGAAAGAACGCTGCGCTGCCCTAAGATTACGTATCAGAAACGCCTTCAAAAATCACTGAATGGAAAGCTGTTATAAAAAGCTAACCTGGTCGAAATGGTACAGAACTTTGCAATGAAAAAGGCAAACGACGGCATTAAAGACCACAGCACGCACGTGTATCACAGTTCTGGTTAATTTTTTCTGGGAAATCTCACATATGATGGCCTATTTAATCTGTAAAGACCAAGAGAAGCCAAACTGACCGACTACGCTATTGACGTCGTCTTTTTATTATAATATTATTTATAAATCATCGCAAATGATGGCCTAAACTAGATGAGTATATGAGTATATGCATCGTACTGAATTTAGTGCTACTCTGCGACATCTTAAAGCATAATCAATACTGTATTAACTGTATTCGCGGAACCTTATTTTAGTTCGTCCAACCGTCCGTCCGTTTGTCCATCTGCCTGTTTGACATTTGTTCCTACACTTTTGTGTTCAGAGTACCTGTCATACGGGCGGGTCTTCACCCAACCACGACTGCTGTTTGAAATGGATTCAATCATATGATGTCTTTGATGTCAATTTTTGGACAAAAACTATTGACTGGTAGAATAACATGTTGGCTAATCTTAACTCTTTTTTGGGGGTTATATGGAACAGCATAAATTTAATAGAATTGTACGATAAGCGTTGTAGAGTATAAAAAGACATTTTAAGATTAGAGAAGCGTTGGACTTATCGCTCTTGAATAACGCTATGTTGACAAGCAAGATAGAATTTTGCAAGGAATATGTTTTTTTTTTTTGTTACTTATTTCAGAGAATTATTGACAGATGTAAGTTATTATTGAAAGTTGTCTTGGAAACTAATCCGGATAGAGAGAAATTGAAATATTAAGTGATATGAAGTCTTTTCGTGTAAATAAAAGTAATTAAACACTACATGCTTCATAAGTGTTCGTTTGAAGGAAAATAGGTTTAAGGTAAAAAGTTTTTCATTCCATCTAAGTTCATATGCCATAGTTGGCGAAAAACATTTTACTATATCGTGTATATTTGAGTGCGACAGATTTTTATTTTTAGATCATCATCATCGTATGATTTTCATTACCTTTAAGACTTTTTATGCTCATTTATTGTATATGATCGTCTGCATCATCGCAGCTAAACCTATTTTTATGACATTTATTTTTGAAATTCTTGTTTGTCGCCTTGTGTGCACATTTGAGTAACTTTGTTATTATCATCAGCAAATTACCAGCAAAATTACGTTAAATTTTTATCTTATTCTTATTATTCTATATATTCTTATTATATATATACTTATATATGTGCTTATGTATATATATATATATACGTATATGTGTTTACCAAAAGTGTGATGTGAACTTGAAAAGAATTATATTTTCAATTAGTTTGATATCAGCAAAGTATGTAACAATCGATCTACATTTGAATATGATTTCGTTCAAATGTGTATGAGAAGCAAATTACGTATGCATTTGCGGGTGCATGAAATTGTAGCGCGAAGACATGCTTTGAATCATTTTTTTATGATTTCATTTGTTTTAAGAATACATCCGCAAGCGTACATATATGATAGAAATATTTGTTATCCAATTATGTATGAAATACACCGTTAAGATGTGTGTGTGTGTAAATAAACAGCACAGCTTTTGTTCTTATATGAAGTAAGTTCTAAAGTGAACAGGACCTTTTGAAAATAGGACAGGTATTACGACGTAACGACTGCCGGTGCTGGAAGGGTACATCTTTCGCTGACTATCCGAGAAACGTGCGTAGAGGCTTGTGATAGCATGTTTGTTATACCGGCGCAAAGATGAATACCGGTAAAAAGGACGTTTCGAACGTTTTCGAAATGCCTCAAGTGATGAAATAGGTTTTTTGGCTATGCGTGTTCCGATCGTACTACAGTTCACAAGTGGTATACACGCTTTAGGGGAATGAAAGCCACTTTACATGCCTCAAGTGATGAAATAGGTTTTTTGGCTATGAGTGTTCCGATCGTACTACAGTTCACAAGTGGTATACACGCTTTAGGGGAATGAAAGCCACTTTACATTATACAGAAATTAATGTAATTTTTTTTCATTGACTTGAATGATTCCTTGTTACAAAAAGATGATTACGGATTTAATATAATTTTAAAAAATTTACAAATTTGATATTCCCAGCATATAACGGTATTACGGGCCGTAGAAATTTGAATATCCGTTTTCTCATCTTTCAAAGAGGCGTATAGCATGACTCTCTCCGTTTTGGTTCTTTTCATATGAATTTTTAATAATCTCTTTCAAATGACATTTGCGGAGAGAGAAATGTGCGGCGGATTTTTTTTCAAGTTAATTTTTTGTAAAGTTTTAGTTATAAGCCTTCTTTGGCCTTCTTTTTGGGCTTTTTGAACTTTTTCACTCAAATACTTACTAATCACATAAACGAATCAACATTTTTTAAAATTCCGCCCACACTTTCCCAGCTATGGATATGTAGATTAAGTAATACTTTTTGTTTCTTTTTTTTTTATTAAAATTTGCGCCACCTATATGAGATTACATTACATTACATTACGTAAAGCCCGATATATGAAAGATTTCTTGCGAGAGTGACTATATGTGCTTAATAATGTCGTTGAATTTTATTATTCTATTACCTTTCCTTCCGTTTAACATGGAACCATTTTTTCCCCCCTGAGGCTATTGGAGTGCGAGTTCCAATCTGTCGTTAAAGATAGTCATGAAGATGTAAAAAATGACTAATATGTTGGGCTATCGAAATTTGTAATCATTGACGAAGTCATTAAAGTCGGACTCACTTATTCAAAATTGTGCATTTGTCTAATGAAGAAAACTATTATCGCGGTGTGGAATTGATAATAACGCCTTGTATCGATGCATCTAATACGCTGTCACTTATAATGCTACAATACGCCTTCTACATCTCGTGCGAGTCAATAGATCGCGCATCTGTTAGGATGCTTCTAATAAATAAGGATTTTATTTCTCCTCATTCACAAAGAAGGTGCAATGTCGAGCATGAACTAAACAACGCAAAGATAGATATAGAGAGAGAGAGAATCGATTTTAGAATACCCGTCTGTCTGTCTGTCTGTCTGTAAAAGGTCTATGATAAACATTGTCCTTGTCCCAAAAATGTACTGATCAGTTCAAGATTTTACAGAAACATTGCAAGTGCTTGCGCTGCGATGGACAGTATTGAAAACGGAAAATGGTGGAGAAACTTGAGATAATGGTTCAATTAATTTAGATACTATTCGCTCCAGTATTCGCTCTTTACCCAATTCTTGCCTAATCTTGCCTAGTGGTAGCAAATTTTTATGAAGCACTTGATGCTACTGTAAGCAACTAAGATAATATGAAAATTGCACTCCAATACTTCAATATATGGCTTTTATTCTACGCGCAGCCAGACTTATGGATAACGTTCAAAAACTACGCTAATTTGCTTTAGGTAAATGTTATCTACATCTATAGGTAGGTCTTATCTGCTCGTACATGTATTAGATTATTAACAGATATCCTAGATATGAAGGCCGCTTTTAATCCGTTCTCAGCGAAAATAAGTTCGCCTTGAAAGCAATGGCTGGCGAGCTGTTATTAGCTTTAACCGCTTATTGACGATTGAATGACAAATTGAATCGTTTTTAGTTAAACAATTTGTGACCTCCAGGGCAACAAATTTTTTTAGAAACGTAATTTATTAAATAGCTATGAAAATGAATAAATTGAAAGCAATGAGAAAACCATAATCGCTCATATTTATGTCACAATTGTGCTTTTTTGTCAATTATGTGCTTGTATATGTAATAAGTTATAAATAAAGTAAAAGTATGTAATCATCTCATGTACGGTACTTTGGCGCCGCAGGACGGGGTATTTATTTTCAGCGAACTTCTTATTGGATAAGTGGAAGTCAAAGTAAATTTAAATTTTGCTAACTCGTAAAAACCTTCAGCAGAATAATTATTTGGAATTCTATATTTTTTTGGATCGGATTATTAAAATTTTCCTGGAAGCTAAAGACCTGATTAATATGATCATGGAGTAAAAAAATTGTGCTTGCAAACTTTCGTATGAAAAATAAGTAAGAACATTGTAGTCGGGCAATGCTGACCATTAGATATCCTACACCGCCGTCGTCTAGTACAATTACTCACTCGTTTTGGTGATATTTGTAAAATTTGAAAAAATTCCACATTATTTTCATGCAAAGCTTGAATACCTTTCATGCCCAAAACATCGTAGGACGTGACCTACGTTTGCTTAATTTACTTCCCAAAAAATTTGATGATTTTTGAGTTTCTGTCATGAGAAACTAGAAATTATTCTATCCCTATAAGGGCTTGCTTTTTATGATGCACGACGACGAATGCTGAATTGAACTGAGCTGATGTGGTGTATATAAGTTCAATATCTTATCTTCACTTGGTATAGCTTCGTTTAAGTTTATGGTACCATCGAAGTATTTGAAGATTATTTTTACTATATCTATATGGCATGTGGGTATTATTCTAAGAGAATTCATTTCCCGAGGAAAGCGAATAATGTCTAGCGAATTATGTCTATCAGCGTAACGATATGTAGTGAATCCGCACAAAATTGAAAAGTCTTTTGATTAAAATTAAATCTTTATTTATTCATGTAAATCTAAATTGCTTCTGACCAAGGAAGGAGGAAGGGTCAGTGTCTTATATAATAAATAATTTAATGCTAACTTAAGCAATTAATACAATTAAAGTAAGTTACAACTAAATTAGGCTATCTTAACTAGATTAGGTGTCACATTATGTTGAAATGTAAACTTAGCGTAAATTGTAAACGGCACGGTAGAGTGCGACAGATCGATAATGCTACAGATATCTATAAAGCCAATTATATCTTGTGTTCTCTAATGATACTAATCCAAGTGTTTCGCGGCTTGAAGCGTTCATTTCCACAGAGCAGCCACCATTCTACTTTGTTCCTATTATTTAATATTTCATTTAACGTTAGAGGAGTAGAAAGCATTGCTTTTCTAATATTACATAGTTTCGGGAAAACAAATTATGATACCCTTAAGTATTCCAATCGTATTGATGGCTCGCTATTCGTGATTTTTAATACGTTTTCTGACGCTATATCCGCATCATTTTCTGTTAAACTCCGCTACCCAGTCTGGTTTAAGACTCATTTGATTAGGGTTCGCAATAAAAATGTAAGCGTAATGATGGTGTCATTGACTGTATCCGCTATTTCAATGCACGACGTGACTGTAATTCCCTGAAAAATATATATTCATAGAAATTATTTGCATTATATGAGAGGGCAATTGTTGACTAACCCCAAGAAATTTTTTGGGATTATTGATTCGGAACGGAAAGAGAAAGAGAAAGGCTTCCTTTCGACGATTTGATATGAATGTTCCGAATCATGTAATTTGATGGAAATTACCAGATGTTTTGTGGCCGTTCTTTGATAAGCGATACTCTTGTAATTCCCTGTCACAGATAAACTATCGATAGATATATTGCCCCTCTTAAAATTCACGTAGGAAAAAGTTCATCGCTCATTTTTGTCTCTTAAACATTCGGTGTATTCGGAGCCGTATGGTTTATCCTATTGTGTTATTCGTGCATGCGGTGCTGTACTGGTAACACAGCTGATAAATATATTTAAAAAATGCCTGTTGGCGGGGTACTTCCCTTCAATCAGGAATGTGGAGTCTAAAAAATAGACCTATGGGATCTAACTTCCCTACCGTTAATTTTCCGGCTAAGTTACTATGCATCAATTTTCATTATAAAATATTGAAAAGTAAACCGTTTCATGAGAAATCTTATATGGTATTGGGACGAAGAAATAGATCCATGTGGTTCAAATTTGGACCACTTAATCCTTATGTCTAATTACTACCATGAACAAATTTTTATTATAAAACATTAACAATTAGGCCTATTTCGCATATATGGGCTTACATTTCCAGAGAGCCCTTCTATGCGATGATATAATAAAAATGAACCTACTGAGTCCAAGTCTTTTGTCAATTTGCAAATTAGATCTTTTTACCGCATAAATATTCAGGTTTCGTACGAATGGTTATGGGAAAGAGGAAAGGGTGAACACAAGAATACAAGGCAAACAGACGAACAGATGGACAGACACAATTATCTATATAATAAAAGGTGGGTGTGTGTGTGTCTTAAGTTCTGCTGGATGTTGTATGCATCCGCACAAACTTAATATACTCTTGCACCACACGTGATATAGGGTATAATAATAAGGTAATAGACGTAAGCAGAAATTTGAAGAATACTCAAAACTAAACTCTTTTAGATTCGATGCTATGTTCTACGGTTCATTGGATTTTGATGAAAGTTTTTCAAGTATTGAGTTTTCACGTTTCGTTGACTTTATCAAGTTTGTTGTCTTATTTAGATTTTCTTGCAAGGAAGAAGTTAACAAACGAAGGAATGAAGTAAGTTTTTAAACGAATTAAAGAAATACGTTGCACCAGTCATTTAAGTCACTTTTTGTGAATTTCGTGACATTTGTAAAAACTACAACTCACAACTAATAGTAACCAAAACATATGAAAAACTCATATAATCAGTAATTAAAACTATAATTTTATTGCTTCCAATTTTATACAAACGTAGTAGGAATACATTAATTTCTTATTTAGCAATTTATTTAATTATTTGAATTTCAAAGATTTAATAAAGTATTTATTCTTATGACCAACATAACGTACTGAGTTCATTTCGCCGTCAAGTAGACTCCGAAACTGGAACAGAAGTGGAAACTTGATGCACTCATACTTAATTATGTTTTATAATTTCATTTTGAAAATGTAGATAATTACCTTACGTAAACATACTTAGAAACATTTCATATTTATATAGACATACTTTCATAACATTTTTTTCTTTTTTTCTTTGCTAAATTTCAGTTACAAATACATATACATAAAGGTTAAAAAACATTCAGAAAGGAAGGAAAAGGATTTTTTATTTATTTATTTTCCTTCTTATACCCTATACCAGTTATGGTAGATTAAATTTGTGCGGATGTCTGCAAGACTTAGAAGGCTTTACGATGGACGGACTTTCATGCAGAATCACTTTCTGAATCAATCTAAACTGATTTGTTGTTGTCTTGTATTCAGTGTACCAGTCTTAACCTTTACAATATTATGATGAAATTTGGTGGAACACTGATGGCGGTTGAACGCTATTGAAAATGATTTCATTCATTTCAATTGGACGAGTTTTTCGGCCACTTCCCACATAACCTTTTATTTTGAGAACTTATTATATGAATAGCTGTCAGATAGTGTAGGGTATTTAATTATGGGCCGTAGCCTATTGTGGTGTTTTTATTTGTTTGGCTTTAGTTCAATTGATTTGATCTGAACCTGAGCAGCATCTTTGCGGTAATTTGTCGATTGCCTTCATTTTTATGGCTTTTGTTGACATATATAGAAAACTAAGTAAAGTAAGTAAAAAGTAAGAACATTATAGTCAGGCAGGGCCCCCCATTAGACACCCCACCATCACTTCGTCTAATGCGGTTATTCAATCGTTTTGGTACTAAAACACCAAAAATTACGCATTGTTTTCATACGAAGGCATACTTTTCATGAAAGCCCGAATATTGGAGGATTCCCTACACATCACATGGCGTGATCCACATTTAGTGAAATTAATTTACTTCCTAAAAATTTTATTATTTTTTAATTTTCGTCACAAAAAACTATATGTTGTGGTTTCAAAAATAGACCTCTGTGATCCAAATTCGCTGCTGCCAATTCTTGTGCGAAATTGCTATCTTGGACCGATTTTCATCATAAAATATTATCGATTAGGCCTTTCTGCATTTAAGGATTTACATTTCCTGAGAATCCTTATGTGCGGTGGTATCCAAGAAATAGACTTAGGTGGTCCAAATTTGGTAAGTTCGATTTTTATGTCCATTTGAACTAATTATGTGAACTAATTTTCACCATAAAATATTAAAAATTATGCCTTTTTATTATACAGAAATTCATTTTTCGCAGGAACGATTATATGAGATGGGGTTCAAAAAATTGCCGTAGGCGAAACAAATTTTTCATACTAATTTATAATATCGAAATACGATTACACAGCGAGATTTGTCGAAAACTTTTGAAAAGTGCAATTTTTTTCGACGAATTTTTAAAATAAAGCGTTATATGGGGAGTGATTGCAAAAGTGGACCGAATTAACCAATTTTTAATAGCGTTCGTTCTTGGGCCAAAACACGCCAGTTTATTAAATTATCTCAAAATGGCGCCCTGTGGGCCCCATTACAGTCAGACAGACGGACAGACAAGCTTAAATCGATATAGAAAATCAATCTGAGTCGATTGGTGTAATAAAACTTGGTTCTATCTTAAGCCTTTCTAGGTGTTACGTACGTCCGCACAAACTTAATACATCCTGAGGCTTTACATATCGAGATGGCTTTAAAGCCTACTGTGCCGCAGTCTTGCTAATTTGGCCCATTTTCAATATCAAGCTGCGTGCAACGATTTCCAGTGTTAAACACAGCAATTAATAGACAAATGGACAACCGACAGGCCGATAAGTCTAAAACGATTCAAATTTGGTACTAATCAATAATGTGTACAATTTATAGAGTTTCTGAACCTTCATTTTGGGTGCTGTAAACGTTTTAAAAAGAGAATGGAACTTTAACATATATATAATATTGGGCAGGCGTGATATATTTCTTCTATAGTTGTCAAGGTGCTGCAGGAGCATTCACAGAATATAACTGCAAATTTTTACAGTTGTATCTTTTGTGGTTTGAATGTAACAACCAAAAGATTATATCTTTTCTTTTTTTCAAACAGGGGTGGTTTCAGCTTATGTTGTACTGCAGGCGTATCCTTTGATCGGTTTGGCCTAATTTCAATATCAAGTTGCCTGTCAGGACTCCCAATGCTTCTGCATAATTTAAAGCAAAGGGCTCATATTTACAACCACCAAAATCTTTACTACAGACATTACACAGCCAGGCAGACGGACGGAAATGTTTATATCGTGTTGATCGTGCAAGTCCGAGCCTTCCTTATGTGTGTTACAAACGTTTTTACAGAATGAATATACCTTCACCCTCGGCGATGGGTATAAAAAGAAAAAGTATTAGAACCTTGGGCTTTGATAGAAGTTATTCATCATACACTGTATTAAAATTGCAGACAGCATTCAGTTTAGTATGTTGGAAATTCGCTTGATAAAAACGCACTAATATATATTATATGATAACAGTCGCAATCGACTGACTACAACGCAATTTTTTGCGGGAAAAATTGATTAATTGAAATAAATTTAATTTAATTTAAGAGATGTGTATTCGCCACAAAGAGAATACAGCCAATTCTCTTTTTACACGATTTTTTTTACACGAATTTGATTTAACACGAATTTGATTTAACACGAATTCAAAAGAAAAAAAATTCCTTTTTTTACACGAATTATTTTGTTTTAACACGATTTTTAATTTCAGGTATAATTCCCTTTTTCCAAAATAGAAGTCATTTTTTATAAAATATTTGATGAATTAATATGTGTAAGCACGAGATAAATGAAGTGAACTCTAACAAGAACTTTTTAATATTGTTTACACCTCATTCTCTTTTTACACGAATTTTTTGGGAACGTATCTATCGTGTAAAAAGAGAATTAGATGTACTAGCGACTTATCATTATGTTTTGCTATTAAAAGATTCCAGTTAGTGTTAATGAGTTCATTTTAAATTAGCAGCTGGACTGTGAATGTGATTGATTTTGATCTCGCTAAACAATATGTTCGTTTTCCAAAAGTCAAAGTTGAAGATGTTTAAAACATAGTTACTTGGGTGCATGCATGGTCGACCTTATCTGCTAAATTTGAGTGAAACTTAAGTTTTGCTTTTTCATTTTGCTTCCAACTACAGTATAGAGAGAACGAAACAAATGATAGATAAAAATTTAACATCTCGCACGTACATCAAAATATTCTTCAGCAATTCAGACGTCAGAAGTCCAGAAATTTAGCGCATCATAAACACTACGCAAGTAATGCATATTCTCAACTCAAACATCCAATCAAAATATATTCATACGCGTCACAAAAAATAAGTGCTCTATGTGAAGTTCGTACCTATATTAGGAAGAGCTTACTGCTGTACGTTTACAGTATAAGCTTAAGTATCGGCCTCACATTCATCTCTGTTAAATTTAGTAGGAACGAGAAACAACGCCTTATAAATGCTTTATATTGTACCTATTGGAACATGTTGTTCAGATTCATGTTTTTCATATTAATAACAATACATGTAATGGTTAAGGCGAACACAAATAAACCTTACAAAAGTGAAAGGGGGTGGCCGCTAAACACCTTTCTAAATTAGATAAAATATTCTCGATAACTCACAAATTTCGCACGATTGGTCAAAGCAGCAAAGCAATATTCAACAGTAACTTGCATAGATATGCATATTCCGATGAATGTTTTTCTTCATTAAATAAATTAAATTTGAGTGGGCAAGCAATCTCATTATTGCCAGTGGGCAAATGTATCTCAAAAGCCTTGAAAGCAGCTTAAATGCTAATAGATTGCTCTTAACAATTTAATACAAAGACACAAATAAGATCAGAATTGCTTTGCATTTAACATATTGTTGTAATAATAAAATTAATTAAAAACTTGCTACTGGCCGATATGAAAATTTATTCCTCTCCTTCAACTTTTTCGCTTTCTTGTTTTAAAAGTGAAATTCAAGCCAAGTTCGACCAACTAATTGAGGGCATATTACTCAGCTTGCCTTTGGCGTCCCGATGTACTTGATTTCATAATTCGCGTTTTTTGTGATTGTTAGGCGCAAGGAAAGGTATCTAAATAGTGCGCAATTACAACTGAAAAATATTTTATTGCTGCTTAATAAAAAAACTCTCCACCTCTATGAGACAGGATATATAAAGTTGATGCGAACGTATCTAACATCTCGAAAGGTTTAAGATGGGCTCACATTTCATTATATCTAAGCTTGTCTGTCCGTCTGTCCACGTAAATATGTGTTCAATCAACGGGTCGCTATTTTTGGAGATATTTGGATGAAATTTGGTACGCAGATGTGCTTTGATTCAAGGACGAACGCTATTCAAAGTGGTCCGGATCAGGTAGCTTTTTGACTTTATTTGAAAATAATGAAAATGATTGAAAAATTATAAACTTCATACAATTAATTATGTTTCCAAAATATGGATTACGCTATGTAATGTTTTGGCCACTCGCCAATGCGCTGGTTTCCATGAAAAGTATGTCGTTGTATGAAAATAATGTGTAATTTTTTGGTGCATTAGTAACAAAACGAGTGAATAACTGTACTACACAAAGTTCTGAAGTTCGGTCTTGCCCGACTATACTGTTTTCTCTTGTTTTTTAATATTTTTATATCCACCAACGAAGAATGCGCATATGCTCATTTTGTGATAATGTTTGCGACATCTAAGGGGAACTTTCGATTTCCTTACAAAATATATATATATATATTCTTGCTGGGATATTAATCAAACTATACGAAATATTAAACACAGTGGTCTAAGTGCTCTTTCGATTGCAACTTCCTCTCAAGTTTCATCGAATGTAAGCGAACTGCAATTGTATTTCAAACAAGACTTACTAGTGCACATGTACGTGATGCGGAAAATCGGCTAATGCACATAAATTACTTACCAGTGCAGAAGTGCAAATACTCGACGACTCAAATACAGTTAGACTAGTTCACATTGCCTTCAGTTAAACAATTGTGTTTAAAGTAGAGTGAAGCTCATATGGAAAAACTCCGTTCACGTAAATACCGTAGAATACCTTAGTAAAATGCATGTTTTAATCACACACAAAATCGACTATGGCTCGATCATATACAGCAACAACGGCAAATGAAATATATATAAACATATGGACTTTCAACTTTAAACCGTAGAATCTAAGAATTAAAACCCAAAATTGTCCCGAAACTCCTCTCTTTCTTTAGCAATTCAATACTCGCGACGAAGTTGAAAAAGTTATTATTGCCAAAAAAAACAAAAGATATTAATCCGTAATTAAATCCTGCATCAGTATTGCAAAAGAAATAACCATCCTCCTAGACGTTTCCCGAAAATCTGAATATAAGCAACCATGGGCTTTAAAAGTCAACTCTTGTGATATTTCACTCTCAGCGTAAAACAAGGAAATCGTGTTAAATCTGGTCTTCAAAGAGATAAACGCAGAAAAAGTCGCATTTTGGAAAATTATGTTTAGCATTTCCTTTCTACAGACAGTTGTAGGAGTAACGATCTATCCTTGACCTCGGTAGTAGTAGCTGCCACTGCGTAAGTCCCGATTTATCGCACACTACATGAAAGCACTTCAACATGTACAACCGAAGCTGGCACTATTTATTCTTCAAGACAAGATCAATGCTTGAAAAACTAAATTTATAACGGTTATTAGAATTGTTGCCTATATATTTATTTATTTATTTATTTATTTTATTAACAATTAACACTTATTCGCGTACAGATACATTATAAGCAAAAGTAAGCATTAAATACAGAACATCAGTTCAATACAAATCAAATATAATACATACATAAAACAATAGAGCAAAAAAAAAAAAAAAAAAAAAAAAAAAATATATATATATATGTATATATATATATATATATATATATGTATAAAAATAATAAAAAAAATATAATAAACATGATTGAAGAAATATGGATGTATAATGTATAATATAAATATATTATGTATAAATGTATGAATAATTAATGAATAATTATCTGGCAGCTAATCGCGGAGTATAGAACTTTTTATAAACTTTAACCAATTAACTGATGTATCGAATTTGTGAGAATTATCATTAAAAAGTTTACAAAGCACCCGAAGCTGGTTATTACGCTGATAGTTAGTACGGCAATACAGCAACTTTAGCGGAACATAGAGTGTAGAGAGTCTTACAGGAACATTATTGGACATCCAATTGTCCAAGCAAAGCTGAAGAGTAAATATCTCCTCTTATTAATTTAACCATAAATAATGGTTATCATCAGAAACGGTTTGGCGATCATTAAATTCCAATCGGAACACCATTAGCAAAATAAGAAATGCCATTGTCCCTTGCGGAGACAAAGTTAAAATTTTTTCGCTACCGAGTCGTATTGATCCTTTGGAAAGGATAGGAGACAAGACTAAGCAGCCAAATTTGCGACTTCACATCTAGAATTATGAATGGCACGATAAAAAGAATTGTCCTCCAAAAAAAAAAAAATCGACGAAAAATGTCGACTGTGCTACGCATGTTAGTCGTTCCGTCATTACATGCAACCAGCGTCGAAGAAATAAAGATCAAAATTATTGCGACCCGTCAATGGATCCTTAAAAAAATCATTCTTCCAATTTGTAATTGTGGACGAAATTTAGCGATCAGATGCTTTGATAATGCCGCAACCTTTCTAATATTCGACAACTGCTTTTCTAGGCACTTTATCTTGGTTAAGCTTATCTTGGTCAGTGTAAATATAATTAGGAGCTATTTAACCCGCTCAGGGAATCAGAACATAAATGACTTGGTCTATGACTAAGTCCATTAAAGCATGAGATTTACCAATGTCGTACTTAAGCTAGCTTTTAATCCTAGAAAGTTATTATGATTCGAAAATTAATTGATGTTAACTATGATCGGTTGCCAAGCTTATGCGTGTTTGCGATGGCTTAGGGGTTCATTTGCAATTTGGTCCTGTACCGTTTGTAAATGTGGCTCTAGTGGCTAGTTGCGTACATGCTTTTTTTCTTTTTTTCCTTCTGATTTGTTTCATTTTTATTTATACTAAGTTTTAATATTAATTAATATAAGTTTTGCTTTACGAATCATTTGAACTCGACTGTTATTTGTCTAGTCGAGTTTCATGTATGCGTAGAATTAAAATAAAATAAAATTAAATAAAAAACTCGTACTCGGACACCTTGCAAGTACCTGGAGAACATAATATGTTTTAACTCTTTAAAAAAAAGGAGTCGATTGCCTTAATTGCTGGTACTTAGCCTTGGAGCCCAGGTTTTTTTAGGCTTTTAGGTGGATATAAATTATAATAATAATAAGTAGAAACACATTATTGGGGGATACGGCCTACCATTAAAAACCCCTATATTACCCTAAAGTTATTCAAATAACGAATTTTGAAAATAAAGTTTTATATGGGAAGTGATCGAAAAAGTAGGGCTATCTGAACCAGTTTCATTAGCGTTCGTTCTTCATCAAAATATCTCATCAAATTGCCATCTGTAGGTTGAACACAAGAAAACAAGACGGACAGACAAGATGGATCTATATCAAGTCCAGCTCGGTGTTGCATACATTCACACAAATTTAATTTGCCTTTGTACCACAAAATGCAGGGTGTAGGGTATGACAATAATAAATTGTTGTTTGTTAATAAATCTCGTAATAAGTTTGCGTTCATGGTGGCATGTATGTTGCTTGTGTGTCGATATATAATATTTTTAATGAACAGCTTTAAGATTTTCTTGACGATTAATCCCTTATTTATGAAATTATTCCTAAATGGCAAACATTTTCGGCGACAGCAGATCGTGTCTTTTGATAGAAAAGAATTTATGGAAGTTTCTCTTAAAATAGCAAAGTTGCGGTATAGTTTTGTTAGATCAGCATCAGTTGATCTTTTATTTGGCCGTTTCTCTTTTGCAGTTTCAAATTAGTCGAAGAAGAAGAAGCAAGAGAAAACAAAAAATCCGATAAAAGCCATTTTTCGAAAAATATATTGATTCGACAAAATTATAAATAAGGTTTTCGTGGATTTGCTTCTAAATTGGGCCAACATGGGCTCATCTTGCCATAAATTATTTCTAGATATATTTTTGAAAAATTTTTATAATATAAAAAGAAATTATTTACGTTTATATCATTCAAACCCTTTTAGGTCACTCGCCCCTTTACCAATATTAAGACCAGAGGCCTATCAAGTATTTACGGTCAAATTTCTTGGTTTTGACTCGTCTAATTCGAACTTTGCAGAGCGCTGTAACGATGTAAGTTATCGTATAATTCAAGTTGACATTACTACTAACACACCATTTACTCTCTGAGCAATCTTACGTGCATTTTTTAATTTCATTTTTGCATTTCATTTACGTTTTATTACATCCTCTTGATAAAAATTTATTTTCAAATAGTAAAGTATTGCACTTCGGACATATAAGCCACAAATTTATTGGCTTAGTCCAACTTTGCTCAACAACCCAAAAAAAAAAATAGTTTTATTAAATATTATTCTTGTCACAGAGGTCTACTATTTTTAGTTGTTTTCACTCGAAAGCACGGCTTAGAGACTATATCGTGATAATTTATTAGACTGGATTCAAATGTGGACAAGATTATGTGGTTTGTTCTGCACAGGTAAACTAATCGCATTAAATTTTCGAAAGGATTAAAAAAATTTGATCTTAAGTTTCTTTTCCTCAATAGGTAGCACTACCTATGCAAATAAAGAGCGTTCATTACATTAACGTGGCTCCATTTCTTCATAAAATATTAGCATTCCGTACTCTCTTTATGAAAAAAGAAATGTGTGACATCTTACATAACCATAAGAAATTAGAAGAACTTTTTCAATATCTTGCAGTTGATATCTTACCAGATCAGAGGTTGAAATGAAACAATTATATGAAAAATGCTACCATATAATAATTAGCGAACATCAACAAAACAAAAACCATGAAAAAAAATTGTGCCCAGGTAAACCAAAAAATGCTTCTATGCTTCTATTTTATCTAGAAGGCAGTTTCGAGAAATTACAAATGGGTTGATGTAATATATACACAAAAATATTACTTAAAGTACTTTAATGCAGTGTGAACATAAAGCGCTCATATTTGATTTTTACTTTAATCGCATATTCGTTTCATTCTTAATTGCGACAATAAATTTTCAAAAAATGAGATAGAAAAACCGTGTAAAATGTAACCAGCAGGTTGAGCAGCAAGAGAAGTTTAATCCTATTGTCCGTATTGAACGATAACGGAGCCTATTCTCCTATATTCTGCATCGAGCTGTAATAGTCGGACAATAAAAAGGAGAACAATTCGAAAAGTTGATAAGGATGTTTAAACTCGAGACCAACATAAGCTAAAAATAATGTAAAATATTTTTCGCAATTCGCGTTTATGTTTTTTCGAATTGGTAACAGATATTTTCGATGGAGAAAAAGTTTGGAAATATTTTATATTAGCAGGCGAGCATATTCTACTTACTTTCGCCCTACACTAAATTCTATATTAATCATGCAAATATTGAAACAACTATCGTCGAGAAAAAGAAAGCAAAACCACTTTACGTACTGCAGTGAAAGAGATTTCACTGAAAGTAATTAATAATCTGCCGATAAAATTGAGTTACGCACAGAAGTTAACAGATGGCAATCATTATAAGTTAGTATAGTAACGAAAAGTTCGACCAGAGGTCATAAAATTAAAGTTCAAAATTTTGATGGAGATTTTTCGTATTTGATCACCAAATCAATATCCAAAACGTAAGTAGAGGACAGAATAAGAATTTGATGCGCCTTTCACGGCGAGGTTAGAGGTGTATCTGTTTTGTCAAAACGTTTGCAACACCCACAAAGAAAATTCATGGATCTCGTAAACTATATACATTTTTGTTTGGCATCAAATTCTAAATCGATTTAAGAATGATCGCCTGTTCGTTTGTCTGTTGTCTATGGTAAATATACTTTTGGCGGCAATAATAAATTTATCGGCTTCAAATTTGATAGAACAGACGATGCTGTAGCACCTGTACAAATACGGTAACAATTGACCATGCCTACCTAATATTATAGTGTAACAAAATTTAATTGTTTTTCAATACCTTTATAATGCTTAGAAACAAGCTTCAAAAACCCAATGAAATATATAAATTCTTGGCATTTTCAAATTTGGAATCCATCTAAACAAGTCCGTCTGTCTGTTCGTTTGCTCAAGTGCGTAGTATCTGTGGTAAACATTCCCCCTTTAGAGAAAATGAAGATATCGCCTATGAATTTCCAAAAGAAATTGAAAGTGACCCAAACTTTCCAAAGGACACGCCCACCACGCTCACATGCCTACCACGCCCACATGCCTACCACGCCCACATGCTTACCACGCCCACATGCCTACCACGCCCACATGCCTACCACGCCCACATGCCTACCACGCCCACATGCCTAGCACGCCCACACGCCTATGCGAAAAAATTACATTTTGTTGTTTGCCTATGCGAGAAGAACTTTTATTTTGAAAATAGAAAAAATCAGCCGCGCCCACTCAGTATTATAGAGCATATAGGGCACAATACTACAGAGTTTAGCTCTTTTAGTTTTTGTGTATTTTTTGGGATAACGGTGATGGGTATAAAAGATTCGGTTATAACCGAATATAATTTTCTTGTGTTGTTAATCGGTCAAGGAATGTTTTTGTCGAATTTGAGCTGCTTATCTTCCTTTTTGGGACTTTAACGGTGTCATAAAAGTTATGGGTCAAAAAGACCCGTAACGGCAGAAATAGGTATATGCAAATAGTCGGTAGTTCGAGTGTTAAAGAGCGCATTTTGCGCTTTGCTACACCCTGCCTTGAAAATAGCACGAATATTATTCACGCTCCTAGTGTATATAAAAACATCCTCACTTGGCAGAACTCTATAAAGCATACCACGCTATGTGCAGTATGTACAGAAAAGCTTGTAGTATATATGACAGCATATATAAGGCAACATAGTAATGGTCGACGAGTTAAGATTGCTGTCGAAAGTTTTACAATCGCAAAATTTCAAATAAAAATATGAAGTTTGGCATCTTGGGTCAAGGTTGCAACCAAGCTTTCGCTCGCTTTTAACAAAGGTGTGCACAAATATTTAAAAGGACTACCTAATATGAATTTCCTTGCGGAAATTATTCCACTAAAATTATTGAAAGCTAACAGTAAATAAAGTAATTGTCGAAATATTTTGCTGCCAAAAAACTCATTTCTGGACATTGAGACGTTTGAATATTGTAATCCATGCTGGAACAGAAACATATCATTTAAGTTTCCTTTCCCTTTTTGCGTTTGTTTTCCAAACGTAATGTAAACGCAAGAATTGAATTTCACATTACTCTATAGTATGGAGTAATTAAACTTTAAAGCCTCTTTACGCTTTTGTCAAAACCTGTTGTGAACCGGGAAACCGTGCCAATGAAGGGCACTATCGTTTCCTTGAAGGCATCATTCTCGAACATAAATTTACTTTCATTTTCACTTTAGTCATTTATAATTCCGCTATTGTTTTTGGATGTACGCGTGTATTATGCTCGTTCAACACAACTCTACTGTTAGGCCAAAATTCTGTTGTTATTTCCATTTTGCCTATAACAACAATGCGATAAATGAATTCCACATGCACTTATAACCATTTAAATATAAAAAATACAAGAAAACTTTTCTATAGAACCATAAATCCTTTTTTTCACTTGCATACAAAAACTCTCCATAACAAACTATATTCATATTCATTTATATTATACATACACGTGCATCTATAGATTCAGATTTTAATCCTATCTTTCTCTTTCATTATATTTTTCTCATTGTTCTGTTTACTAGGAGGATTTTTTTTTTAAATTTTTATGTGCAGATCTAAAGAGTGTATTCGTTTAATCTTATCGCTTGTAACCTTTATAAGTATGTTTGTGATAAAAATTAGGAAAGAAAGAATCTCTTCGCTCAGTCTATATTGAAATTTATATAAAGAAAAAAAATTAGTATCGATGTATGAACAGATGTAACGTTAGCCTTCAGTTTTTAATATCAAAAATTCTATAAAATACAAAATATATGCTCTTGATCAATATAAAAAATAAATTCTTCCTCTTAATCGACTTTGACTCGCACATCCTCAAACTCGAATTGCATGCAAAGCGATAGCTTTGAAATTGCATAGGAAAAACTCAGCTACAGCATAATTAGTTTGTTGAAACTGATGTTATATATGTTGTTATATATGATGTTATATATGATGTTATATATATGATGATATATATATATATATACATACAATTGATGCATAATTTTTTCTCTTTACCTATTTTTTGATGTTTGCAGGGCCAAATTGTGAAATATACGCACACGTTTTCCCAGAATTATAATATTTTTTAAGTCAGAATTTTGAAGAGCCCATGTATATAGAAATCCTTTTGTTTCCTTTATACCGCGGACCGCTTGTATGACGGCTATATGAAAAACTTCGGTTCAAGTTGAACAATATTCCTTTTTTGTTTAGTCTCCGCAGTCCCCGCAAACCGTAGATAATTAACCTGTCGGATTATTGTGACATGTCGCACCAAATGATATCCTTTCATGGTATTTAATTTTTTTTTTTTTTTTTTTTTTTTTTTTTTTGGTTTTCATTTGCTTTTTGCATTAGTTATTATGACTTTTTCTACATATGGAATGCATGCAATTGCAATATTTCCCTCTTCTCCACTCCGTAAGTCTTTGCATTTCTAATCCCCTCTCTCACTCTCTCTCTCTCTCTCTCGTTCTTTGTCTTTCTCTCTGTCGCATAGATATAATCCTTCAAATTTTTAGGTTTTTTTGCATACCCTAGCTGCTATTTAGTTTTGAAAGCCTGTTTGAAAGGTAATGAATCCGTGAAAGCAACAGTAGAGAGCCGAATGTCTTTTTACTTGTTTGTGCCGATTTGTGTTCGTGTGTCTTAATTCATCACATTACAAAACCTTTTAGTGAAATTAATTGATTTCGTCTGGACATTCATAAACGAAGATATTCGTAATAATAACTGTTGGTTGATATGCTACTGTGATCAAAAAATAACGTGAATTTTTTTGATAAAATGGGAAATTTTTCCTTCATCTTCCATTAGCATAATTTCATCGCTTTCATCATGCTGAAATAATGTCGGCTCGGGGAAGAAATTCATTATGAAGAACGTTACGATAATTGAATTTGGACTCGGTTTTGGCTCGGTTTTATCGGTCTTGGTTAGGTGATATTCAATCGATTAATTGATTTTTGATGCTGATCAAGAATATATATACATTGTAAGGCCTCCGATGCTTCGTTCAGGGCGTTGCAAACGTTTTGAAAAAATGAATATACCTCTCTCAACTTTCGGTGATGGGTATAAACATGGTCGCGCCTTGTCCACATACATGCCCACAGTAGATTAGAAATTAAAGCAATCTCGGAAATTGCCGACAACACTTTCGATTTCGTAAAGATATAGCCAAAATTGTTTTTCAAAACTACCTGCAGACATAGTCCAAAAATGGTCTTGATTGATTTATTAGCATGTCCATAAGTAATGATAAAATTTTAGTTCCAATTTATTTCTTATTTATTTGCAATTGGATGGAGAAAATACTAACGTGCGTTCTGCTAAACATCTGGGTAAAAGATTTTCGGAAATATCTTCACAGAATTGCAAGTTATAGATAACAATATGAAAAAAATTGTTTATTGACTTCTTTAATATATTTTTCTCTTGAACTGAACTGTGGTCAGTGTCTTATATAATAAATTGTTCTGCTAGCTTCTTGTTATGAGTATAAATCTATTTTTTTGTTTTTTTTGTTTAGTGTTTTGTGTAGGGTTCTTATAAATACTTTTTTATTTATATTTATATAAAAAACATTTTTTTTTTTTTTTCAGATATAATTGAGTAGAATTTTCCTTTCGCCCCCCGTTGTCGCATTATTTCATATGATAATTATTTGACTTCGGATTAAAGCACATGTGCATATATTAGATAACTTAAATAATAATTTTTATATAAATTTCACTACAGTAGTTCTAATGTTAACCGTTACGATGCAGTGCATCTTAACTTGTTGAAACGTATGTAAACTATTTTCTTCAGCCTTGAAAAAGTGGAAAAAATCGGTGTTTTAAGAAGCGTTTTTTTATGCAATTCGAAGAAAGATGTCTAAAGTGCACAAAACATGAAGCAGGTCAAATGAATCATCGAACACACAGGGAAATATTCTCTATGTGACACAGTCCGATGGTGTATTATGAATAGTCGGAATTCAACAGAAGCATCGTTGAGCAACTCTGCCAAGACATTTGTAAGCCTATTACTTACGAAAAAACCAATAAAATATATGAAAAAACATGATGTCAAGGTTATTCATGGTGACGACCCATATAGTGTACATTTATTTCGTTTAAGTAATTGAAGTATTGAATTAAAATATGTTAAGCGATCAATTTCTCGCAAGAAGAAATCGCCAGAAGTGCATCAATATAATCATAATAAGATCCGCCTGAGTGGCCGAGTAGGCAAGAGTCTCGACTAGCAATTCAATAGTCGTGGGTTCAAATCTCAATTGCGGTAGAGTTTTTAATAATAATAATAATAATAATAATAAAAATAATAATAATAATAATAAAAATAATATTAATAAAAAAAAATAAAGCCGAAAGCCTTAGATGCTAGTGCTTTAAGACTTTAGTTTTAGAATTTATTCTCTGGTTAAATTTATATAATAATAATAATAATAATAATAATAATAATAATAATCATAATAAAGTTTTAAATAAGTTAGTTTTAACATTATTTGAAATGAATTTAAGTAAACCACCTGAGTGATCTGAACAAATAATGTAAGAAAGGATTTTATGAGTATAACTAAGAGCTTAGTAGAAAAATTTTCTTTACTTATCAGCAAACAGCAAACAAAAGACATTATAAAACGTACAACATAAAAAAATGCCCCACAGTGAATGTTATTAAATGTTTAATAAAAAGATAAAGTTGAGGGTTTATTTGAGGTTATAAAACGTGTCAAAGTAAATGTTTGAAAATCACACATAAATTTAATACACAGTTTAGTTGAATGAATCTATTAAAAAAATAACGTGCTTGAGGTCAACAAAGAAAAATTTTATATATATATATCTATTCCATAGATCATAAAACAAAGTGCGAAGAAGTTCTTTATTATATATCGCTATTTATTATTATATATATAAACAAAAAATTTAAACGAAGCCTAACCAAGGCAAATATGTCCCCCACATTTAGCCCACATTTGCCAATATATTGAATAAAAACAAGTAAGAACATATAGTCGATCAGGGCCGACCATAAAATACTCTGCACCACATTTCTTTTGTTTTTATTATAGAACACAAAAATTATATCTTGTTCCTATATAAAGGCATATTTTTCATGAGCGCAACCTAATGTAGCACAAGTTTAATCCTCACATAGGGCAAGATCCAAAAATAGGCGTAAATGGTCTAAATTTTGTTGAGTTCATTTTTCTATGAATTTACTATAACATTGTAGATCAATTTCGATCACGACACATTAAAACTTAGACTTTTTTGCCCTGCAAAGGATCAATTTTCGTGAAAATCATTATTAAGATACGATCCGAAAAACAGGCAGAGATGGTCCAAATTTAGCACAGTTAATTTTTTTTATATTAAACTACAATAGTAATATTATCTTCATTGAGAAGCATTGCAAATTACGGCTTTTCAAAATAAGGCGTTATATGGGAAATGGTTGAAGAAGAAGGTCCGATGCGAAACATTTTCAATAGCGTGCTTTCTTAGGCCAAAACACGTGAATGCAATAAATTTCATCAAAATATCTCGAAAATTACGACATGCAGTTTGAAAACAAGAAAACGAGACGGACAAATAGACAGACAGACAGTCACGCTTAAATTGATTCAGAAAGTTACACTAAATCGGCCAGTATTATAAACGATGGGTCTATCTCAAGTCTGTCTGGGTGTTGCATACATTCACACTAACTTAATATATTCTTGCACCACAAGTGATGTAGGGTAATAAAAATGTATTACTTCGATAAGCAAGAATTGATTTTTCTACAAATTTTTGTGATTATTGTCGCGCTACGTCGAAGATTTTTCGGGTTTGGTAAATGTGATCTGGCTTGCGAGGCCTTTACTCTCAGTTATTGTTTATTATGTAAACAATACGTATCAATTCTGCGTTGCTTTGCGATGATAATGAAAAGTATCCTTCCAAAGTATCGAAATTGAATTTCTAGAATATCTCTTTCCATGATCCATTGAGTATTGTTCTTGGCCAATATAGTAATAAATAAACTGACATGCGCTTAGTAAGCAAAAACTCTTCAACGCGTTCAAAGGACAAAAGACTTTTTTTATGTGCAGCAAGTGTAAGGAAAGTCTACGAACCTCAGAATACAGATATCAGAATGAACTAAATAAAAGCCTTACTTAACAGCAAACGCAAACGCAAGGTTAATGGATTTTGCAAGGGATATAATCACATTACAGGAATATGACGAACACTTGTAAGCTAAAGCTAAGATTGCTGCTACTAGATGTAAGGACGAACAGGTGAAAGCTAAATGGAAGATGTATGAAAATGCTGAGTCCCTATTTGCAAGGAAAGACAGGTTTAACCAACCACTTCTACGGAAGTGAAGACTAAATGGCGATTACGTCCAAAAGAAGAGCACGCATCTGTTAGTAGACGTGTTAGTGCTCGCTAGATAAAGAACCAGTCACCTTAAATAAATTTCCAGTTGTAAAGAAATATACTGAACACTAAACGAAAAAAGAAACCGTTCCATTTTTTTCGCAAAAACGCCACCCATCTTGATTAACAATATATAGAAAGTATTCAAGCCATGCTTGTTAAGAATGAATATATTCAAGAGCCTTTACCCAATTGCAGAAGGAAAACTGAAACAAAATCCGTTTAAAATTATAAATAAAAAGTCCCATCCAAGTCCAAAAGGCCCAAAGGGCCTTAAAATTCGAAAGCACATGGACACAAGATCTTATAGCGAAGCGATTGCAGAACAAGCAGTGTTTGGCTTATTAAGGGAAAGAATTTCTCTAGAGTAGTTTTGCTCCTTTTTGAGGTCAAGACTATTTTTATATAATCTGTTGAGGCTTTCTTCGGCATAGACTAGAACCATTTGAAATGTGCTGGCAAGCACTTTGCAAAGAAATGTCTCGAAAATAGGGCCGACGCAAAATAAGCTTTTCCGTGGGCTGTCTGTGTCGTTTACAAGCTTTGTAAAATAAAATCAGAACAACACTATTGTGTATACAAGCGATGAGTCCATTCCTCCTGTTATCAACTCAAAACTTATATCAGAGTAATAAAGCAAATATTGTCTGAAATTAAAGAAGTTCTGAATGGGTTAATTAGTCGAATGTTAATACAATGACTAACTTTCTGATGATTTAAATCCAGTTTCTTACCATCTCTCACAAAAAGTGCATTGGAAACACATTTAAAAATACTTTTGTAACGAAGAGACGAGGAGGTTCATCTATAATTCGTACATTTACCCTTGAACCGATGTCATTGTGTTATTGCTCGTTGTCAAAAGCAATGCGTCAGAAATATGTCTACGTTTTAGTGCATCAGTTGAACTGCAACTGAACTATGAAAATTATCTCAATTTGAAAGTCATTCATATGGTTATGCTTGGTAGCGGTGAGGTTTGATCTTCTTTGAGTCAAATAAAAAGTAAATGCATGAAGGGTGTGTTCATGTATTTCATTCTTGCCTTAACTAGAATATTTGGAAGATTAATTAAGCACAAAGTCGTTATATTTCAATACATATCGTTCCGTAACCGTGATGGTGCTTTAGTTCTCTCTGCGATGTTTCCATAAATTCGTTCTACTTTACTTTCTTAAAAAATTTAATGTAAAAGTTTTAGATTTCTATGAACATACATTACATTTGACCGATTCGCACTATTTTAAAGAAAAATAAGTAAAAATATTATAATCGGAAAAGAGCGACAATTAAATACACTACACTACTTCAACTAATATAAATTTTTCAATTATTTTCATGATAAATTACTAAGGATTGTAGATCGTTTCATTTAAGGACATACATTTTATGAAAGCCTTTATAGGGAAGGCGGCCCACGCGTGACCTGGTATGGTTCAAATTTCGTAAAGTTAATTTTTTGACGAAGATTTTATATTCTGCACCTACTAAAAATTATATTCTGTTTGTTCAAAGGCTTACTACTCATAAGATAACTTATAAGGAGTGGAGTTGAAAAATGGACCCACGCAATTCGAATCAGGGGGCAGCTAACTTTTCTGTCAAATCAATATTACAAAGTGTGCAAGTGTAGACCGTTCTATTATGTAAGTGTACGGGGGAATGGTTCAAAAAATCTGATCTTACATTTTTCTTACATTTATTGCACGCTTCAAAGTGCCATTTTCAACTGAGTTTTGTCGAGAAATATTAAAACATGCAAATAATTAAACGGAGTATTATGTGAGGAGTTATCGTGAAATTGGTCCGATTCACTCTATTTCAGCGTTAAAAGATTTCGGAAATTTTGATTTGTAACTTAAATACAGAAATACATGAATAGTCGGATGGACGGACCAATTGACAGGCAGATAGACAAATACACGAGCATGCAGGTAGATAGACAGACAAGCTTAAAGATATAGAAAACGATTCTGATTCGATTGATGCAATAAAAGATGGGTGCGTCTTAAAACCTTCTGGGTGTTGCATATACTCGCACAAACTGAATATACCGTGTACCACAAGATATAAAAATAGAAATTGATTTATGAAAAAAACCCAGAAGTATTCATCAATTTATAAAGAAGCGTGAAATGGGTGTTTTTACTGCCATTCGAACCACACACATTTGAAATTCTTGAAATTTGTAGTTACCTCTGGATACTAAACGTAAACGTATGTTTTAAGGCGGTTTCTTTTACATAAAATTAATACATTCTTACCGTATCTCGTGGCAAATTACATTGCATTCTATTCCCATTTGCTGTAAATATATGTGTGGGGTGGGCGTTACATATTAGTTACTCATACGATTTCCTACCCTTCTAGTGCAGATGTCGTTTTCTATTCTCCATTCTATTCAATTTATTTTGTAAAAAAAACGATGTTCGTCTTGAAATGGTTTGTAAAAAATTTTGTCTAAGTCGTTGCTAAATAAGTAACACAAGATTACTCATGATGGATAACTATTGGAATAACTATTAAGTCTAGTAACGTTTGAATATACACTCAACTCTTTTTTTACGCGATTTCGATATTAACACAATTTACAAATGAAAACAAATACATTTCACTACACGGATTTTTCATTCTCGCACGAATACCAACAAAAAAATGTTAATTCGAATTTTGGTTTTGTTACTCACTTGGTCTACTACGAAGAATACCCGCATTTTATGGTAACTTTTTTCCTTATTTCGTTTTATAACAACTTGAAGACAGTGTTTCGTTATTCAGTACTTATTTTGTGTTGCAGCGTTCAGTCCAGTTCGTAGGGTGCAATCAATAACTTTAACAATGTTCTAAAAGTTGATGTTAATTTGTTGACGGTCCTACCAATCCGTTCGAAGTTGATTTTTATTCCAATCCTAAACAACTTGCGGTGCAAAGGTATGCGCGAATGTATGCAACACCCAGACGCACTTGAGATATATTTGCTTTTTATTATACCACTCGATTGAGAATCGCCTTCTGAGCAGAGCTTGACTGTCCGTCTTGCTTTATTCTATTCACACTACATATAAAGCCTCGCTTCGAGAAGTCGGTAAATGAATAAACGCATTAAGTGAAGTGATGTAGGGTATTGACGGATGCGGTATGTGTTTTGTGTTTTTACTCGTTGTAAATTGATTGATTTGAATTATTTTTTCAACTCAGTTATAAATAAATCCATGCAGTTCTGTAAGCCATAATTGAAATAAAAGCTACATCTCGCGTATAAAGTCTGTAAATATTTCCAAAGTCGAAAGTACAGCCAAAGGATCTTATTTTTTATTAAATTTTTATAAAATTTTTTTCCCCAAATTTTTGCAATTCAAGTCCTGTGATCTTTGAAAGTTTCTAAAGATTTTAAGAGAACTTAGTGTCGACGTTTGCATTAAACCTATAAGTGTTTACGGTAAGTCGGGGTTGTTATGTTTGTTTTTATGTTCCATCGTTTGTGTGCAAATGGTATATATATATGCATTAATATATGATAATCCATTTTAAGCAATATTTACATCCGTTAATATAAACGACAACAGCACCTCATTCTATACTTTTCTGTACGTATTTAATTTATGTGTCACACTTCGCCTTATTTACGGGTAAATTTTTGAAATTGTTAAATAAAAAATTTAGAGTCAGGTTTAACGATCACCCTCTCTCTGTTAAGTTCGAAAGCTGGTTTTCAATATTTTTTTACATAAGTGAATTGGTCTCACAAGTCTTTTAAAATTTATTTATTTTATGCGTTATATATATTTGTTTGCAACGCATAACATATGCGATGCAATTCATACCTTAATAGTCATGAAGCGTGAATTAATGACTCAAAATATGTTTACTTTTTATTTATTTATTTATTTATTTATTTATTCGACTTATACAGAAACTCAACTAAAACAAACAACAGTCGAGTTCAAATGACTCTTAAAGTAAATCTTAAATTAATTATTATTAAAAAAAAAACTTAGTATAAGTACAATAAAACAAATAAAAGGAAAAAAAGAAAAAAAGCATGTAGACAATTAGCACAGAGCCACACCCACAACCGGTACAGAAGCTAGTTGCAAATGAACCCCTAAGCCATCG